>JBCJKF010420787.1:0-13848 GCA_039654545.1 Plocamopherus ceylonicus | reverse complement strand
CTTCTTCTTCTTCTTCTTCTTCTTCTTCTTCTTCTTCTTCTTCTTCTTCTTCTTCTTCTTCTTCCTCTTCTTCTTGAAAAAATATTGCATTAATATAGCATATATGGCTCTTTCCGCCGAAGCCTCAAAGCCCTTTGCAATACATTTTATTCCCCCAGCAGGCATACCTCCCGCGGAGCATACAATAAAGTGCAGCCTGTTAGGCGCAACATTTACCAGCCTATTGCCAGGTACCCCTTTGGCACCTGGGTAAGGTGAAGCAATTGGAGTAAATTTTCTTGCTTGAAGAAAAAACACAATGGTCGCTGGCAGGAATCGAACCCAAGACCCCTAGGTCTCAAGCCCAACGCTCGATCCATAGAGCCACTGTGCCTCCTCCTCCTCCTCCTCCTCCTCCTTCTCCTCCTCCTTCTTCTTCTTCTTCATCATCATCTTCTTCTATCTTCTTCTTCTTCCTCCTCCTCTTCTTCTTCCTTTTCTTCTCCTCCTCCTCCTCCTCCTCCTCCTCCTCCTTGTCTTCGTTGCGTCAATAGCAAATAAGTAGTTCATTGATTATTTTCCTGACACCTTTGACAAAATGTGGAATGGTGCGTCATTTCCCCCATCAATTTACTGAGGCCATCCTTCAAGTGTTCCTGTTGGATATGATGAAATTTTACTATTCAGTAATACTAGGTTCATAATAAATATATGTTTGATATGGCACCATATTTAACTTATTGTGCTCTGAAAATAAAATTTTGCTTTCATTCAAATACATTTGAAAATTGGGTCAATGGATTAGCTTCTCATCCTGACTCCATTCAACCACCTCGACCATTAGTTAGCATTTGAGACCAACCATGACTATAATATACGAAACAGCTTTCATACCGCCCCTTACATAAATGTGTACTGTTTCAAACTCGCTTTGATTGCAAAGTCACTGTGATGATCGTCTAAAAACCACTATACCGGTCTTCATCATCTTGCTGCATGCAATACCACCTCTGGTGTTTTTTTTTTTTCAAGTTGAACAATGACCCCCTCTGGTGTGTTTTAGCAAGTTGAACAATTACCACCTCTGACGTATTTTTGAAAGTTGAACAATGTCTTTCATTGGAGATGAAGCGTTTGTGTTGTCGTCGTTCATTTGCCCACACACTCTATTTTGACACATTTGTCGGGCTGTTTACAATTCCACATACCACTTGGGACGGACACATGAGACAAACGACCTGCTTAAATGAACGAAACCCAAAAGCAAACAATGAAATTTTATCTAGGAAAACTAAGCCAAGAAAAACAACATAAACAAAGGCATCGAAAATCAAAGTCAAATGCGTTCAAGAATTTATTCAGAATTAGTTAAATCAATACATTTATAGTCATAAACCCGTCGTCTGGCTCAGGTGTATTACGTATATCTATTTTCTCGTCCATTTATTCATTCATCAATTCAATTATAATTTATTGGCACCTTCTCATAAATTAAATCCTTTATAAATGTATATATATGACTGGGGTTTTCTTTTTTTCAAAAAGTCTGTCACCCAGGCTACCGACAAATCCAAAAGAGCTTCAGACTATCTGAACACTGCCAAAAAGTTGCAAACACCGCTACTACATGACAACGCTAAAGATTCATTCTCGGCGTAAGATTTTCCAACACTGTTCCCTAAATCTGACGTCGCAGATGCCATATATTATGGCATTGGCAGCGCTATTAACCACGAAGAATCTTAGAAATAACTGATAAAATACAAATCCTGCGGGAGTCATGTCATCGAAGAAATTGGGCTGGGTGAATACACAAAGCGTAATGATCAGGTAAGGCAAAAATGCGACGAGAAGAGTCGCTGTTATTGCAATAGAAATGACTGTTGCCTTGGTTAAAACCTTGCCGCGTGGACGTCTGCTTTTCCTTCCAGACAACTCACCTCGCTTCGACTTAATGCCTTTTTTCTCATTCTGAATATGGGCTTTCCCGGCCGACTTTACCATCTCGACGGTATATGAAGAAGAATCATTGTCGCTGTCGTCAGATTCAATACTAGGTTGAACAGCGGTTTTCCTAGCTCTGGTTAATGTATCTGTCAACTTACGATGCAAACCCCTTTCCTGTGAATGATTTCTAGACAACCGACCTTTCTCTGGAGAGCTCTGACCATTGTGAACGCTAGTATTTTGCTCCCTTCCTTCCTCTGACGATTTGTCCTTCTTGCCATTATCCATGTGACTTACGACTTCCTTTCGAATGTTATCTGTACCTTGATCTTCAGGTGTTCCGATTTCATTATCCGCAAAGTTAGATTTGTCATTTATATTTGAGTCACCTTTTGGGACCGAAATTATCTCGCATGCGTCGTCTGTTGTAGTGGTTGAGTTGTCAACTTCGACCTCGCTTGGAGGTTTTTCGTATGTATTGTAGGTGGTATGTATCTGCCTAGAGTTGTCTACTTTTCTTGAAACATCTTGCGCAGAGTCGCTCGTGCTTTTCTCTCCGGGAAGGCCAACATTGGCTACTCGGGACTCCTTTTTCTCAGATTCAACGGCAGTAGCAATGGGACGCTTCGCAGACATTAGTGAAGCGTGGAGTTTATGTTGACGCCACGCTTGGCGACTAATGAAACTATAAAGAACGAATATTGCCGCGAACATAGAGAAAAATAAAAGCATCTGGAAAATACTGTGTATCATAGGCCATATAGTATTAAAATACTTGTCATCAAGAGAACATTGCTTCCCATGGATTCCATCCCGAGGTGTCTTTAAAGTCAGAAGGCCACTCAGAACTACAGCTGGCGTAGCGATCAAACAGCAAACAAGGGCGATAACTGCACATACTACTCTGGCCGTTCTGACGGACGTTTGCCTTTTATATTGCCTGCAGATCTTTTTGTATCTGGAATGAGAAGTACAGTAAAGTGTTTAAGGTCAGAATCGACGAAATGAATTGAATTTTGTTATTCATGGTTCAATAAGTATGTCGGGATCAACAACCCCCAAATAAAATAAAATTGAACAAGAGAATAACGCTAGAGACTGTTTAATTCGATCGATGACAATTGTAAACTGATAGCTGCATGCAAAGAAAGGGAAAAGGGGAAAGCTTTTGGACAAGACAACATCTCTATTGAAATGATCGAACCTCCGGTAGAATGTAGCATTGATATTTGAAGTGAAGTGTTTCAGGTCATCCATGATAAAGAGGCCATACCAAACGAGTTGATAAAAAATGTACATGTATTTATAGCTTTACCCAATAAACCAGGCTTGACACAAAGTGAACAACATTGAACCATATTGCATTGTGAACCAAGCGACCAAAATCCTGCTGCGCCTTGTAATGAAAAGAATGAGAAACAAGTTATCACCAGCAATAGCGAAAGAACAGTTGGCTTTCGTCAAGTCGTAGTCTTCATAATAGCTGACAAACTCAGATAGCTGAGTATTCTTGTCAACGCGCCTTAGGCACTATATTATTCTACTGTTGTGATATTAGTGTTGTACATTTAAGTTTCTTTTTGAAAACTTCTGTATCTACACTGTACTTAACATTGGTAGGGAGTTTAATCCACAATCTATACATTCGTATTAGGGAAATATGAATATAAATGGCTATCTACACTTAATGGAGGCAGCGTAAATGTTTGAGCATCAGATCTTGTGTGGCTATTTCTCATATTGAATTCCTCTAATAGTAATATTGCTTTTCAATTAATTGCTCTGAAAAGGACAGTTACTTTGTTTCCAGCTCTTTGTTCTTTTAGAGTATCCACTGTAATTTATCCATGTTTATTTTTGTTTTGCCTGTTGTATAGTTATAGTTATTGGTAACAAATCTATCTGCATCCTTTTTCTTATTTCTCTGACTCATTTATTTTCGTTTTGACAATGTCGATCCCACACACATCCTCCATATTCTAAGATTGGTTTTACAAAGGTTTTTTAGCATGTGTCCTTGACATGTTGTGGGCAGTCATTGATGTCAGATTTTAAGAATGCTAATAGACTATTTGCTTTCTTACATATTGCATACTGAAAAATATTATCATGATTAATTACTCATGTTATAGTATAATTCTTGTTAGAATGATACCTTGTATATTATAGTATCTTCAACATACAATGGAGCATTCAAAGGTCAATAGACCTAAAGGCAGCCCTAAACACATATGTTATATGGTCTTTCCATTGTAGCTCCTTATCTATAATAACACCAAAGTATTGTGCATTCTTTGTAGTTGTTAGTGTTTGGTTGTGTAGGTTATAAGTTTGATTCTATAAGTTTCTTTATTTTTTATTTTTTATTTATTTTTTTTTGAGAACTTGATATTGTTCTGGGTGAAATTATATTTTCCAATCTATTACTTCATTGTTGGAGTGACTTTAGATCTTTTTTGAGTATGTTACAGTAATTTGTATTCTTTATTTCTCTGTGAAGTAGGTTATCATCTGCAAATAGTCAATGATAGTTAAACATATTAAAAAGTAGAGTGGGCCTAACACTGTACCCTGTGGCAGCCCTAAAAGAACTGGTTTAAGGTTTGACTACACCTTCTACGGTAACTTTTGTTCTACCTATAAGAAATTATTCAATCCAATTTAGAATATTATCCTGCATGCCATATCGTTTCATTTTGATAATAGCCCCGGATGGTCTACTTTGTCGAAGGCCTTTGAGAAATCTTAAAAGAATAGCATCTATTTTTCCTTTCCTATTTAAGCAGTTGCTACCATCATTAGTTGTTAATAATCGAGTTTCACAGCTTCTTTTTTTCCTAAATCCACTTTGGATGTTGTTAAGTTTATCATATTTTACTAGATGGTCCAGTATATTGCATGTGTATGATATGCTCAATATTTTACAAGTTACAGATGTTATGGATACAGGTTTATAGTTCTCTGCTCTAAATTTCTCTTCTTTTTTTAAAGGGTACAATGTTTACATTTTCTATTCATTTGGGACTTTGACATGATTAAGAGAATTTTGGAATAAAAGTACATACACCTCAACTAATTCATGTTCACATAGTTTTAATATCTTGCATGGGATTTTATATGGCACTGTTCTTTTATGTTCATTTATATTTAGTAGTAATTTGAGCTCTCCATTTTTAGTGACAGTTATTGGGCTCATGTGGGGGTATTTGGGGGTTTTGGAAATTACATCTCTTATTATTGGGATTGGGTTTTATAACACTCAGGAGAATCGGGTGCTTAAAAGGTCTGCTTTAGTTTTTGGGCCTTGAAATAACGTGTTATCTCGTATTATCTTTTAGGTCCGATATTCTAGTTCTCTTGATTTTTGCTTCTAATGTAGGCCCAAAGGTTTTAGTTATTTGTGTCATCATTAATCATGCTTCTTGTGTTTCTTTTTTATTTCTTTATATTTGTGTCTCATTCTTTCAGTGTTAGTTTTTCATTTTACAGAACCATCTTTCTTTTTGCGTGCTAGTCTTTTAGTCAAACCAAGATTGTTGGAACTGAGTTGAAGTGGTTTTGATGGTACATTTCTATATATTTCTTTTTAATAAGTTTTCTTATGTTGTTCCACATCTCATTTATGTCACTGTCTGAATTTAAAGACTTCAAGAATGATTTTTTGAAGCTGGAAACCCCTTTTTTTAATTCTTTTGGGATCACCTTTGTTCCAAAGTAAGATTATTCTAGGGTTTGTTTGTTTTTTCTATCTGGATTTAGCTGTGAGTTGATTAGTACTGCATGCATCATGATCGCTTAAGCCTGGAATTACATGTACATTGTTATCTTTTACTAAGCCGAGGTTATTTGTAATGAATATTTCTAAAATGTTACTATCCCTAGTGTTTGAGTAAACTATTTGTTTCCATCTTAGTTGGTGAAAATTGTCTAACAAATTTGAATTAATAGCCAATGGATATTGACGGCTTGTTATGGGTTCTTTTTCCCAGTCCATATCAGGCAGGATTAGGCCACTGCCAATCCAGAAAAGGGCCTTCTTATTGATTTAACTAATTTTTTGCAATTTCCTACAAATTTCTGAGCTAGCTGTCAGGTCTGGAATGGCAGGTCTGTATATTGTATAAAATAAAGTTGATGCAGATGCTTAATGACCTGTAAATTGAGATACCACACAAAAAGTCATCAAAATGCAGCGATGTAGCGTTGTCTTATGCTGTAGTAATACACAATTTGTGGGCATGTATTTAGAACCGGAACTGGCAGAATGTTTTTCAGTTTTCGCTTCAACGTTTATGTTGACAAATTACACAAAGGTTTCCCTTAATGAAAATTGATCTCCTGTGGTATCGATTTTATTGACGACATTTTATAATGCATGTGTTGTATGTAGCTGGGTTTGTTTTTGTTTTTATCTTGATCAGAGAGAGTCGAACGAGATATAGATTCTAATACATCTGTTGATGATTACATGGGAGATTGGTGTACGGATCACACCATCAAAGGGGGTGTTGTGTTTCATAGAAAAGGGGAGTTACCGTCCGGTATCAAGTTGCCCTGTTCAAGAAACAAAGCATTGGGGCTGTGGCAGACGACTGAAGAAAACGAAACTGAGGTTCATTGCCACAACCTGCTTACCAATCAGATGACCGTAGTGGTAGGTAGTCTTGGTCCAGCATACCATTTGTCAAGCGCGACCGATGGGTCGAGGTGCGGTCATTTAGACGCTGGGATTATATATGGTTGACCAACAATCACAACATAATGACTAAGGTCTATGAAGGACGAGGAATGCTTGAGAGCCTTTATTCCCTATAGTAATAATTGACCGTTTGAAGTCTGTAATCACACCTGTGGCCGTATACATGAAGTGTCAACTAAGAAGATACTTACGTAAGTACTAAGGTACCCTAGAAACACAATCTCCAATTCAAGATTATTACCTCTTATCTTTGTCTCCTCACACATATTTAAAAAGTAGTCCTTTCAGGCCATTCGGCTTATTGGGCCGGAGCTTATCCCGGTTTCTGTTGCATGAAGCGGACAGTGGCAGATTAGATCTATCACTTTCTGAATAGGATGCTAGTCTATTGCAGTGTACTTTCCCAGCCAAGCTGTACCCATTTCCACGTGGGCCGAGTGAAGCAACAGGGGTAAATTTTCTTGCTTCTATGGAAAAAACGCATTTCCCTACGCAGGTCTAGATTAATCAAAGAAGTACATTTCCAATCATCCTGGATCTAGATTTTGAATTTTTAGATATGAATCTATTTTATTCTTCTAGATATGTAGATATAATTGTGGAAGTAGATCAATATCAGGGGTAAAATTCTTGAATGGCAGATTGTTTAACCAGCCCCCCTCTACATGGGCTGTTCATAACTTTAGAAAAATTATTTGTCCAATCGTCCTTATTTTCTATGGTTCATCTATGTTACACCTTTCTCAAACCCAAGATCAACTAATTAATACAGGTGATATGCAGATGCCAACTATAAATGGATACGAAACGATGGACAATTCACCAAATAAAGCGCCCTCATTCCTTGTAGCAGGCGCCCTCATTCCTTGTAGCAGGCACCCTCATTCCTTGTCGCAGGCGAATAGTGGAAGATCTCTATCTCTAAATTATATATTTACGTTTTAATTTGGAAATTTCCCTTCAATTAATGACAAGGTTCTCTTTATAACATAGCATTTGCATTTGGGGCAATACAATGATAAAGTGTCATGAACGCAATCGTTAGATGTGAAGACGATACCTGCAAACTGCCACAGCCAAGATGACCATGACAGACGTCACCGTGGTATAGGCGTTGCAAAAGCCAAGGAAGCCACACGAAGCAATGTTGTCATAGTCCCAATAATGGACGAGTTTGTTGATCTCACCTGAAATGGGAAACGTTCAATAAATAATTATCAGAAACAGCATTACCAAGTAAATGGTTTTGCTTCCGACGCATGACATTTACTCTAAACTCTGATCGTCCTACTTATACCTTTAATCTTTGAGCTATCGTCCTGTATGATATTGGTCTCGATGTTTCTCTTCACATGCCAATATTTGGTGTTTTAATGTCCTGTGAACATTGATGTTTGGCTTTTGGAAAGCGCTTAGCCTTAGTTTTAGTCTTCATAATAAATGTTCCGAAAAATTGCCATCTTCTTTTCTTAATGCATGTAACTCATTTGAAGTTCATTCATGTAATTTGAAATTTGGCGCAGATGAAGTTTATTCAAAACGAATTTTGGTTGAAACACACACGTAAAAAAGCTAATGAATCGTTTCAATGTGTATGGCTCAAGAAAAGGATGACCTATTTTCGATATAATTCATCATCACATAGTGAGAGACACGACATACAGTTACTAAATGCTGATACAATCATATCCAATTTCCCTTTCCCGAAATTTGAGAAGCTTGCTGATGCGTCGGCCCTTGGAAGAAAATGTCTATCAAGATCAATGGTTTATGCAGGATGATCCCAGCCCTCGTTAACTTGCCTAACATTATGGTTATTGGAATGACCCACTGAACACTTACACTGAAGACAGAGTATTTCAATCTCAGTTTGATGATGTTTAAGCTCTATAACAAGAGATCCGAATTGGAGTCAGAAAAGTTTCAACTGAGATTTGTAGGAAAGCGATATCAAATGATTCCGTAAATGCCTTGAACTCAACGTCAAAGGTGGACACATATATAGCACTTGCTGTAGGCCATCCATACACATTTCTAGTCAATAAACGAAGGAAACAGTTCTATTTATGTCTGATAGTTCAAATTAGTTAGCAATTACAGTATTATACTACCACAGCAAAATGTCTTTAACTTTTGAAGTGATTTTTATTGTCGCTATTGTCATTGTCAATACCTTTTATTGCTTGTAGTATTTCTAACACTTAATCAGAAATATGGCTTTGATTGTGATTATTATCATTAGTAAAAACTGATTCCCTTTTACTATTTCTCAATTTTTCACTTTTTTTTCACTTATTAATCCTTATTACATTAGACGTAAAAATCGATAGAACTGTAGAATTTCAGACCTAAACGATAATACTGTCTTTGATACAGTCATGCACAGCATTTTTTCACGTTGAGGTCCAAACCCATTTCTTCACTTTTCTGGACTACGACGTCGATGAATCTCTGCACTTTCTGTTGTGAGTAGGCTATTATAACGGTATCGTCAGAGTATCATAATTTATTGACGTTTTGTCCGCTATTTCTATTCCCTCCATTTCTTCGATGTTTCTTAATATAAATTCGCTGTAAGGGTTGAAAAGTTCTGTTGAGATGATACAACCTTGCCTGACACCTCGACGGATAGAACGGAATCACTGTATTCCTTGCCAATCCTGATGGCAGCTTCTTGATTCCAGAAAAGGTTTCGAAATATTCTTAGATCTTCCCCGTCAATGTTCAGCGACTGGGTGATGTTGAATAATAGCTTTTCATGTTGGACCCTGTCGAAAGCTTTATAGAAATCTATGAAGAATAAGAAGATGTCTTTGTGCATTTCTATTGATCTTTCTATGATGAAAGTGAGTGTGAAAATAGCATTTCTTGTTCCCTTGTTTGCAACAAATCGAAATTGTGCGGTTGATATTTCTGGATTGATTTTGAGTCACATACGGAGCATGATTCATACGGATTCTGAGCAGGATTTTCACAAGATGGCTCATGTGACTAATTTTTCGGTGTAGAGAGCACTCTGTTGCCCCTGGTTTTTAAGGTAAGGCGATAAAGATTGATTTGAGCAGATCTGATGGAAACTCTCCCGTGTCATATATGGTGACTTGTTTCAAACCCCAGTCGTCCAAGGCTTCCAAAATTTCCATTGATATGTTGTCTGGACCAGCGGCTTTGCCTCTCTTTATCTATTTTGCTGCGTGTTTGACCTCGTCTTCCAGAATTGATGGACCACCATCTTTTTGCATATTTCTACAGCTCCTAAATGTATTCAGACCACCTGTTTAGGATGTCCTGCTTGCCCATCAAGATAGTGCCATCCGTAGTTTTCATACTTCCTGATTGTGTGCAGGCCTGTTTCGTTCCTAATGGTTCTTGGATTTGTCGATGCATGTATTTGCTGTCTCGATTGTTGTGTTGCTCTATCTCTTAACACTGACTGATGTCCCATGTTTCCTTTGCTACGTTGCATTTTCTTTTTACTTCACGGTTAAGTTTGTTTTATTTGTCCTGTTGATTCTTAACCATGAGTCGTTTTTCCATTATCCTTAAAATTTCTGCTGTGATCCATTTCTTCTGTTCTCTCTTTTTTTTTTTTTACTTTGGGAACGATTTCACTCATTGATGTCTCAATACATTCTTTTAGGCTCTCGAGGGTATGGGGCCGGACGTCCCGCCTGGAACAAGGTGTGTTAACCAAGAAGAGCAACACATAGCCTCTCCACACCAAGGATAATGAACGTCGAAAATATCTGACACACAGCTACTCTCGTTGTGTGAATGAAGACGTGACATGGCGTCTCATTATTTTAAGTCTCCATATCATTCAGGTTCCCGTCCTGGACCTGTTTTAGCCGAGTATGATATGGGTCCGACCGGATCTCTGGCGGTATAACCGGGAGGAGGAACAGAGCAGGCCCTAAGGTGCAATGTGCAAGCCCATGTTCACGTGAATACACCCTGCCATTCCCCAACTGCTTCCAAGCAATGGGTTAGTGGCCCACCCTCCCTTGGGTGATTCCCTTTCTCTGTTTTTCTTTTCTTTCTACTTTTCTCCCCAACCCGGGCCGAATCTGGGCCCTGTCCGTTTGTGATACTTCGTGATCCAACCAGCGTCCAGACAAGTCTCCAAATCATGATCATATCGCAAGAAATCAGGGTAAACTGGCGACGGATGAGGTGACAAGCAGCTGAATAGTCTTCCGATACGGTTGTCTCACTCAAAGTGCTGGGCAAAGGATAATTCCAAGTACAATGGACAGGACAACAGCTCAATATGAGCACTGCCCCCTAGAAGGCAATTGCAAACCACTAGGAGTTTTTTAAAAATTCAGGGGAAATCACGGCGTGAAAGGGGTTCACAGCAGGTCGAACGCTTCGCCCGGTAGGGACAGCCATTCTAGACAGGTGGCACCAGACCGTCATCCAGCTACTGCTCGACCCAAACAGCAGCAAATCAGTACTCGGCTCATACCCAATATCGGACAGAGTGATTGCCGTCAAACTTCATGCTAAGCCTTTCAATATTGGTTTGATACAAGTGTACGCACCAACCACCCAACATGATGATGACGAAATCGAGGACTTTTACGATAAAGTAGATCTGGCCATGCATAGTCTTGGTAAAGGTGTCAAAATGATTAACGGAGACTTCAATGCAACAGTTGGAAGCCAAAACCACATGTACATCGTTGGTCCACACAGAATTGGAAAGATCAATGATCGGGAGACACGGCTGGTCAATTGGTGTAAAAAAAGACCATGAACTGACATTTGCCCAATAATTGTCACAAAAATTGAGTTCTCAAATAACTACTAAATATAAATGAACATAAACCACAGGATCAGATAAAATCCCAGGCAAGATATTAAAACTATGTGCTAATGAATTACTTGAGGTGTATGTAGTCTTATTCCAAACTTCTCTTAATTAAGGCAAGGTCTCAGATGAATGGAAAAATGCAAATATTGTACCGCTTTCTTAAAAAAAAAAAAAGGAGACAAATTTAAAGCAGAGAACTATAGACCTGTATCTATAACATCTATAACGTGTAAATTACTAGAGCATATCATGCACAGCAACATAATGGACCATCCAGAAAAATATGATATATTTATTAACATCCAACATGGATTTAGGAACCAGAAAAGCTGTGAAACTAAATTAATGACAACTATTAATGACTTTAGCATCTGCTTAAATAGGAAAGAACAAATTGATGCTATTCTTTTAGATTTCTCACAGACCTTCGACAGAGTAGACCATTAGGAGATATTATTAAAATTTAGACGATACGGCATACAGGATAAAATTCTAAATTGGACAAAATCATCTCTTATAGGTAGTCTCAAAAAGTTACTGTAGAAGGCATATGGTCAAACCCTAAACCAGTTCTTCCACAGGGTACAGTGTTAGGCCCACTCTGATTTTTAATGTACATAAATGACAGGGACCAAAATGAAACTATTTGCAGATGATAGCCTACTTGTCAGAGAAATAAAGAATAAATGACTGCAAATACTCCAAAATGATCTAAACTCAGTCCAACAATGGGGAAAAGATTGGAAAATGGAATTTCACCCAGAAAATTGTGGAGTTCTCAAAATAACCAATATAAAGAAACCTATAGAATCAAACTATAACTTACACAACCAAACATAAAAACTGCAAAGAATGCAAAATATGTATGTATAGATAATAAACTACAATGGAAGGACCAACAACATGCAATATGTAAGAAAGCAAATAGTCTATTTGCATTATTCCAACGTAACATCGATGACTGCCCACAACATGTCAAGGATGAATGCTACAAAACCTTTGTAAAACCAATCTTAGAATATGGAGGATGTGTATGGGATCCACATCGTCAAAACCAAATAGACGAGTTAGAGAAAGTACAAAAGAAATGCAGGTATATCTGTAACCAATAAATATAACTATACAACAGACAACACAAAAATAAACATGGATAAGTGACAGTGGGTACCCCTCAAAGAACAAAGAGCTAGGAATAAAGTAACTATTCTTTTCAAAGCAATTAATGGACTAGCAACATTGCCAATAGTGGAATTCAACATGAGAAATAGCCACACAAGGTCTGGTGCTCAAACATTTACATTGCCTTCATCAAATGCAGATAGCCATTTATATTCATAGTTCCCTAGTACATTCATATTGTGGAATAAACTCCATGCCAATGTAAAGTACAGTAAACATTCAACACCAATACATGTATCAAAATACTAGAATAATAAAGTACTTAAGGAGTGTTGACAAGAATACTCAGCTATCTGTGTTTGTCAGCTATTATGAAGACTAAGACTTAAAGCCGATAAGTGCTTGGGTGCTGTCATGAATTGTACGCCATCCATCTGCGCTAAAAAAAAAAAAAAAGAAAGAAAATGAAAAAGGGAGAAAGAACTGAAAAAGAGAAAAGAGCTATTTTCAATTTCATTTCACCATACTTTGGAGAGATAGCGAAAACATTGTCGCTGTTGAACAGTTATCAAAACTGGATCCTTCAATCTGAACAGACCTTGATCTCCTAGATTTATTTTTATGGGATTACTTCAGCAACAAAATAAACTGGAAAGTACTAGAAAGCTTTGACGAACTAAACCAAAAACCAATCAAACACTGACCCAGCACACTGTAATCGAGCCTTGGAAAATTTTCAACGGCGCCTGCAATAATGTTTGGAAAGACATAATGGACATATCGATCACATGGTTGATTACACAAATTATGTGTGATACTTTGTAAAAAAAAAAAAAAAAGGACTATTGGAGTTGTAATCGATATGAAGTTTTGTTCCAATCAATGTCAAGAGAAGGAAATAAGAGTTGGTCAAACATTTCAAGTTCATTTGTTTTGCGTTCTTTTTGCTTATTTTTCTGAAAATACTTTTTTTAAAACCTGGATAGCTGATATAGATTTTTATCAATCTTGATGTGATTTGGACACTCTTATCCCCTTGATAGGACCAAGCACGTGTGAAATTCAATTGAGATCAATGCAGACTTATGGAAGTTATTTTGATTGATTGATTGCTGTGTACCCTGTTAACCACTTGGGTCATCTCAGGGTTGAAAAAGCAAGGGAAAAGAAGGAGGAAAAAGAGCATTTATAATAGTAATCAAAATATGCTGTTATAACAATAATAATAATAATAATAATAATAATAATAATAATAATAATAATAATAATAATAATAATAATAATAATA
>JBCJKF010418566.1:0-13864 GCA_039654545.1 Plocamopherus ceylonicus | reverse complement strand
GAGAAGGCAAGGGGGGCAGTTGGAAATTTGTCCGAGATCCAGCTCGCCCTCTCTCACTCTGTTGACGGCTGAGCGAGTCGCGTGTTGGCTGTGCATGTGACGCGTGTGGGCGTAGGCTTAGTCTAGATCTAATGTCTCGGAACTGTGCTAGATTTTAGGTAGGCTAGATTTTTAACTAAGAAAGGCATCTAGATCTAGTTTTGTGAATTGAGAGCTGGCAAAGTAGCTTGCCGCAGGTTTTTTGAATGCGTGATTAGTTGTTTAATTTGTTTTCATTCTACTTCTCTTTTTCTTTCTTTTCTTTTCATTTACTTTAATTTGTTGAGAAGACAAGCCTGTTAAATATGTTAGGGGGGACAGTGTCCCTAGTGTCCTCATGTAGATCCGCCCCTGGGTTGTATGATCTTTATTTCATACAGGTAACACACCCTGTAAGGCCGTCGTCGACAGACATATTCAAGATGGTCTGGAATCAAGAAAACTGCCCAGAGGGCTCTGAAGGTGGCAACATTCTCTTCAATCAAGCCCATCCTTCTGTCAACTCCTCCATAGTGCCATCCCTATCAGTATCAGTGTCAGATGGTGATGCCTTTTTAGCCGGTGAAGTTCTCCCTGTCTCCTCATACCCCGAGTCTTTCAGCTCTCTAAGCACAACTACTGATAACATAATGAATTCCACAGACCAAACAAATTTCCCTGTAGACAATCTTATCTATCAGGAGCCATCAACCGCCCTTGACAACTTTAAACTGGCATCGGGCGATGGCACCGATCCAATCTATTTTGAACTCGACGAAGAAGTTTCCAGAAGAAAGTCAAGAATCAGACAGGACAGCACTGACAGCTTTGACACCGTCGACTCTTCCTCCTCTGGTGAGATTTTCAACAGCAACTATACGGACACTGTGAGCAGTGTGGAAAGTACCACATTTCTGCTAAAGGCGTCAGCCGGATCTGACAGTGACTTGTCCTCAGCTGCCCAGCCGGTCAAGGAGAGTTACTTCAATGTCGAATACATGTCCTGCTCAAGTTCTGAGATGCTGAATGAGACAGACAATGATGAATATGAGGTTGTGAAGAATGGAACGTCCGCAGAAAACTTGGAAGAATCAGAAGCCCTTCTTGAAATTTGTATTGAGGGAGATATGGTGAAGAATCAGGAAGAGTTGAAAACGAACGAGGCTAAGGCATTGGATGACTTTGTTCCTCATGCTTTGGTCCCTATTCAAGAAAATCAAGTGGTTTCCTTCGCCAAAGAAGACGGATACCCAACAGAATACGTCAAAATAACCAACAACGTCATTTCCGTTGATGAGTCCTTCTTGTTTCAGAGTAGCTCAAGCTTGTGGGACACAGACACCAGTAAAAATGGCACCAGAGCTGTTACGATGCAAAACTTACATGAACGGTCCAGTTTTTTGGATCTTACTGAAGTCTCCAAAATCGGGAAGGCATGTCAGAAAGCTCTTGTATACCTCAAAGATGACATCAATTTTGGTTCACTGGCATCTCTCAACACCATTACAAACAAGCAGATAGAAAAGGATCCCTCACAGTCCCTTAGTCTGATTTCAGGAGAAAAAGGAATGGGTGTTGTCAAAAGCAACAAGCACATGAGGAACCTGTTAGCACTCAGCTTTTGCCTCACATTGCTCTACATTGCTATTGGCTCTGTCCGCAACCTTCAAAGCAGCATCAACCATGAGGGTGGAGTTGGTGTTTTGTCAATGGCGACTAATTCAGTAGGCTACACACTTGGAAGTCTTTTCAGTGCATCCATCGTCTTAAATTTTCAGCCACGTAAATGCATTATTGTTAATTTGATCCCAAACTTAATGTACATTGCAGCCAATATCTATCCAGCTATTTGGCTTATGATTCCTGTTTCTTTCATCCAAGGCATATCTATGGCTATTATATGGAATGCTGTCAGCACTTACGTCACATTTCTGTCTCGTGGCAGAACTCAGGCAACAGGAGAAGCAACAGATCAAGTGTCTAGCCGATTCTTTGGCATTTTATGCCTTATGTATCAAAGTCATCTGATCATCGGCAACTTGATAGCATCTGTGGTTCTCATGCCTGGAGGTTCTGCGCACACTGACAATGAAACCATGTCACCTGGAGCTAACCTGACTCACGTACAGGAATCACATTTTTTGGGTCAAGATCTTAATGCATCCAAGCTTTTCAATGAATCTCACTCATTTGGTGGAACGGAGGAAACAATCCCTAACGTCTCCAGCATTACAAAATCTAATCTTAATCTTTGTGGAGCCAATTTCTGCCATCACTTTGATATGGGTGGATCAGGATTTGCTGTCGACAATGAAACCAAGTATCTTCTGTTTGGAATCTACATGGGCTGCATTGTACTATCTCTATTGATTGCTGTTTTTATGATGGAATCTCTAAATCAACGTCTCTTCACATCATCTGTCAAGCCTCTTCAGAAGTTTCAGTCTCAATTGTCCTCACTGTTGGGCTTTTTTGGAGACGTCAAATTTCTCCTCCTCCTGCCCCTTCTCATGTACTCTGTGATCCAGTTTGGTTTCGTCACTGCAGAATTCACCAAAGTGAGTGTTGTAACAATTTGCCTACTTTTCACTTATACAAAATGCATTGTATTTGTAGGATTTTTAATGGACAGATTGATTTAAAGGTACATATTGTTATGATTTTACATGTCATGGTCCAAGCTAAGTTCAAGTAAACTTTAAGATAAATATACATATAAGTCATATCTCATTTGGAGTCAAATCTCTTTAATTCTGCAAACTGACGGCCTAAAGTGAAGTTGAAGTTTTATAGAGTTTGGCAGTGTGACAAAAGAGGAACAATTGATCTCACCACTGCATACTGTAATGTCCAAGCTAAGGTGAAAAGCAAATAGGAAACAAGGAACAATGGTTTTAAGGGATGTGTGATTGTATATGTTTATTTAAAAGCTCACACAATTTTAGCAACAACTTAAGAATATAATAATGTGCTTATCAATATTATCATATCATGTAAATGTGAAGAAATTTCAATGTAATAAATCGAAATCTGATTGCACATATTATGTTTTTCTTTTACTTTCTTTAACCAGGCTTTTGTGACCTGCTCTCTTGGCATCCACATGGTAGGCTACACAATGATTTGTTTTGGCGTTTGTGGTGGACTGAGTTCGTACTTGAGTGGCCTTCTAATCAGGTTCACAGGCCGGGTCCCTCTATTTATTTTTGGTAGGTGTTCAGAAGTTTTATTCAACTTTTATGCATTGATCAAAATGTTAGTATTTTTAGCTTGTTCATTGCTATTTCTTGTCACAATAAATTTGATCATTATGTTCATGTTTGGTAATATATATACATGTATATATGAAATTGATGTTTATGTATATTTGCCATATTCCTTGCCAAGAATATTCACCACATCTTTAATTTATGTTTTAGGTGGGACACATCATGAAAAACCCTTTTTAGGCGCTAATATTTAATAAAATTTTCAATAATAAAGTTACATTTATCATTCCTGAAAAAAATTATGGGGGTTTCAAGAATTTAAGAAATACTTACATTTATTGTAAATATAACAAATTGTTGTGAACTAATGCATATTTCATGCTACGAAATCTTTCAATTCAACAGATAAAATAATTGACATAAAATCCTCTCTGAAATGTCCTCTTGTAATGAGACTAGCCGACTGTCTCTTTCAAATTCTTAACAACAGCGATGAGCCACATAGGGGCCAATTGTGCCTGGTCTTTTGGACGCAGAACTTGTAAAGGGAGATGTTGCTTTTTATCATCTTCCCTTTAAAAAATGAAATAATAACTATCTTTTGATAAGGAACCTCTGATGGGTATGTTATGAATCAAATAAATACTTACAAATCGAAATATATGTATTTTATTATTTTATCTCTCATTTTGGTATAATATAAGATAATTTGAAAAAACTATCAAGATAAGCATTGTAAAATGCAAATAATTTTAAAGTATGAATAGCTGTGAATGAAAATGTCCTAAGAGTAAAGAAAAAAGTTTCATTTTACTTTATTTTTTTCCATTTCCATATTTTTTCTTTCTATTTCGCTTGGTTTGTCTTTTTGTTGCATCAAGTTGTTTCTTTTTGTAAAAAACAATATATATATATAAAAAAATAATATTTGCCTTAAGCTTTACCAATAAATGACTTTGTATACAAAGAAAACATCCCGTCCATTTTTAACACACCCAATTCTATCCCAGCACAGCCTAGCGTCTCAGTGACGGCTGCTTGTGGAGACAACGCCTTGCACCATTTGAATTCCCTCCCCTTAAAACCCCTTGATTTCTGTCTTCTTCTATTTTAACACCCTTTCATTTCCTTTTTACATTTTTTTTAAATGTGTTTGTGTTCATTCCATCCCTCAATGATCTCTCCTTCACCTGTCCTTATTTTCCTCCCTGGTTTATTCAGGTCATTTACCCTTTCCTGGTTTGTCTCTCTCTCAAACCCTTTTTTCACCTTGGTTCTAATTTCAGCTTCTTTCCAATCAAAGAGGAAACAGATGAGGTCAGACATGTTGACGAGAGACGTTCCTGCATACCTCTTATCCGTTTTTTCTAATGGTTAGAGGTTGTGCTAGATGAGAGAGGATGCTCGGTTTAGTTGACTTGGTGGACCCTCTGTTAAGCCATGCTTCCCTAGAGCAAACACAGTGTCTCAAGGGAGTTAATGTGAACATGCTGATGTTTTCATCTGTTTCATCACAAAGCTCATGTCCAAAGATTTTGAAACAACTTATGCGTGATCTGATCCACCGAAACAGATGATGGTGATGATGAAAAAGATGAAGATGTACAAGAGGCCATGTCTCTCTGTCTGTGTACAATTGTATTGACAATGGTAAATATAAGGGGGTGAGTATAAAGGTGTTCTCTGCAATCCCCCCGTAGCAGTCATCTCTGTCTCTTTCTTTGCACCGGGGGGAACACAGGTAAGAGGCTGCCGCAGAGAATACCAAGCTGCTTGATTATTGCATTTTCCCTGTGTTTGATGCCATAACCCTCCGCCTACAACCTTGGTTTCCAAGGTAACAAAAGTTGGGCTGTTTTCAAAAATTACAAGGACAGCTTATCATGAACAAGAAACTCTTATAATGTTTTTATCGATAATCTGAATTAATGTTCTTTAAAAAGAAAAAAATCAAAACCAGAAGAGGGCTTCTTGTTTTTAAAGATATAAGCATGCTCCTTGTTTGCCACATGGAATCTGACTGCTTCCATTTAATTGCATTTGAATATTTCTGTAATATTCATTTCCTTGAAAATGTGCTTATTGGTACACAAAAAGGACATCAGACTTCCATGTGTACAGATGAAATGAACAGAGTCATTGTGCTTGAGACACCTTAGTTACTTGCAAAAATAGATCTAACTTTGACTTCAGAAATAGAATTCGGATATTTACCTTTACCATTACTAAAACTTACAATGAATTCACTATATGTTTCTCTAAAGAGGGGAAAACATCATTGCTTTTTGTCCCTTTTCATTTTAAGAACAAAATAAATGTTATCATCCCACTTCCTTAGCCCATGGCCAGTGATGAGTAGCATGATACACGTTACAAAATAAACTATTGAAAATAAAAAATGATAAAAAATCCCCAAATCCAATGCTTAAGAAAAAACAGAAGAAAAAAAAACGAACAAGCAAAAACAAAAAGAATCCCCTGAAAAGTAAAACAAAAAGAAAACTCAAAATACGCAAAAGTAAACCTGAAAAATAGCACCTCCAAAACAAAAAACAACGAACCAACATTAAACAACAAAAGACGAAAACTCACATAGAAAAGAAAACCCAACGAACAAAACACACAAAAGCAAAAAGCAAAACAAAATAAAACCTTATTTAAATTATTGACACAAAAAGGTGATAAAACTAACAGCTTAACTTGCTGTGTGAACATTTGCCTTTGAAGTGATTTTCATTGAAAGAAACCAAAACATACTTTGCCTAAGTAAATTTGTATATATATATGTAAATTAAAGATAATATATATATTTATGTATGTGTTGCTATAAAAGAAATCGCACAGAAAGATGATAAATGCATTTGAGGATGGAATAATGTGATGACAGCGATTCATCCTCATTTGCTGTGGCTTTTTACATGAATGATTATCACTGTCAAAATGAGAAGTTAACCTTATTTATATGAGGATCAATGATACTAGTTATTATAGTATGTATCTAAATTCTATTTTAACATTCCAACCCTTCCCTTTTCCTGCATTAAATGAAACTCTATTTGAAAGTGATTTTCATCATGAGCTAGCATCTTTCTGTACTATCAGTACTATTATGTTGATGTTTCTCATTCTTGTCCTGGTCACCTTTCACCTCCTTATACTTTCTTTATGATCCAAGGTTTTTGTTAATGGGTTGATCAGTGGACTTAGAAAGGGTTCAGTAATTGACTGCTTGAGACAGGATAACTGTAAGAAAAGATGTATGACAATGGGAGGGAGGAAAGGAGAAGGAGATTGAAGGGGTGATAGGAAGAAGAAGTTGAATATTAATGCTCAAGCCATACATATTTATAGCAGCCAATGTTGAAAGGAAATAAGATTCTCAAGTAAACCTTTGGAACATACATCTTTTCCTCCTATCTTTTGCTTCTTGTATAGGCCCTATTATTATTGTTATATGATTGTTTATCAAGTTTATGTCTCCATATTTGTGGATGATACCAAATGAGATTTGTAATGTCTCTAACTCCTTTAAAAAATTGTTGTCCGATATTTTAAAAAAACCATAAATACCTTTCGCAGCTCTTGAAAAAAGTCAAACTTTTCAAAGTCAAAATAGGAAATAATTATGCCTTTTATGTAAATTGATGTAAGGAAGGCACATTTTATATCGTTTCATGTTCAACGTTGTTGAAGCAAAGGAAAATGGAAGTTGTATTATTCAAGCATGTGGCTATTGCAAACCATGTGGCTATTGCACCAAATGTTTCTACCAGTACTACTTTGAGTTTTCCTTATTTTCAAACATTTTGGAGTTTCCATAAACGTTAATTCAGTTTCAAAGGGGAATTAAAATGATTTCTGTCAAAGCAACTTCCCTTTTTCATGTTCCTCACAATAGTTGCTCTAGCCATGACATTTTATGGATCTCATTTGGTTCCATCATGCTTCAAATGCATACAGGGTTGTTACTAAATAGGTGATGGAATAGGAGGTGAAACACATGCTATGTTAAGGATAAAGTCTCTGTTAAAATGATGGTATGTCAGACTTATATTTTGAGCTGAGGGCAGCAGTTTCAAAATGATAATTTTATGTGGAATACCACTCTTTTTAAAAATGGTATTTTGAGAAATGTCAGTTAAAATGTTAGTGGTACAATCGTTCATATAGTGAGGAAAATCATTGGCTCGAGCAGATTATTTTTTAGCTAATTCAATTTGAAGTATCAGATTTAGAGGATGAAGCTTGTCTAGCATATCTGTCTGATCTCTTCAACATCTTTTTTTTTTTTTTTTTTGCCACCAAAATGATTTTGAAATAAAACTTATAATTATATGAAATTTGTTAGTGACTGGAGATTTTATAGGAAACATAATGGCTCAAGGGACAAAGAAATGTGTGCATTTTTTGATCACTTGAAACATCTTTATAGATAAAAAAGAAAAGGAATAAATAATCTGGCATTTGGAATCTAAGTTCTACGGAATGAAGAAGTGGCGCAAAGTTGTTTTTCTGGAGAAAGCATTCTTTTAGAGATTGATTTGTATGCATTGTTTGGCAATGTTTCTGCATAAAGATTGTCTGTTAATTTTTATTAGAAAAAATTGAGCAGCATTCAGTTCAATTTAAAGAATTTAAACTTTCATAACATCCAAGTTCTTTTTTTATTGTATTTTCCATGAATAAGGAATATGTCAAATATATCCTCATAAAATTTCATATCCCTTTCTCTTCCAATGATTACATACTTATTTTTATGAACAATTATTGCCAAACTGTCATATTTCTTGACTGCTTTTTCATCTTTTTTCAATGGGAGGTGAATTGTCATATTGGGTAAATTTCAGTCATGTTCAAAATAAGCTAAACCGTCATGAACAAATTAAATATAGGGTGTTCCTAATAATAGAGTTTTATGGATCATGTCGATATCAAAGGATTGCAGGCGTTACTGCAAATGGAAGGAAAGAAGTTTTGTTTACCTACAGCCAATTTCTATCTGTAAAAAAAATCTATGTGTAATACAATTAATTTGTGTCATTGGCCGGAATATTTTTATGTATTTGGTGCTGAGCATCTTTTGAAAAGAAATGAAGGGGATGAAAAGGCGGAGTATACTTATAAAATCTTTTTTTTTTTCGCTCTCACTATTAAAAAAAATGTTGATAGTTGATTCTCCTGTCATTTAAAAATACCATAGATGTGCTCTTAAAAAAATTATAACTTTTTCTCACTCACTAATTGGCACCTTCTTCATGTAAGGCTCCACCAGTAACAATTTTCATTTGATATTCATGAATCTTTGATTGAGTAATTTTTTGAAATCTAGGTTTTATGTTTATTGTTTGATGTTTTCTAGGAATTTTTCGTGGGGATGGGGAGGTAAGGGATGCTCTGTATGTTCATGTTTCAATCAGTCCCCTTTAAACCGTTAAATTTAAATGGAAAGCTACCAAAATATTACAGTGGTTGCATAGGCATCTCTTGAAGCTTTTCATAATCAAGTGGCTTCTTTGCCTTTCATATAGTATATCTTATCTTTCGGTACAATCTCAACAAATAGTATGAAAGAACTTGACTCTTAGAAAATCTTTACATCCGCCTTTTTCATTCAAGTAATGTGTGCACAAAAATCTAATTCCACGCATTTTCACTTCTGCTTTTTTTAAATTTAAAATCATAAGTAAATCAAGTAGAAATGTTCCTAGTATGTGGTTCTTTAAAAGTCCATCTTTCCTTCATTGTTGTTTAATTATGTTACTTGAAAAAATGTGAATGTAATTTGGTTAAAAAAGTCATTCCGTCATTTATTTTATTAATTTTAATTAAATGAAAGGCATGTTGTTTTTTCCTCAAGCAACAAATGAAGCTTAGGAAGCCAAGTGGTAATAGCTCATTTGACTGCCCATAGTATTAGTATGATGCTTGCCAAGTTATTAGATTTCACTCATCACTGGTCTGCACAAACTTGAAGGATGAAAATTGTTTGTTGTAAGAAAGACAAACTCATGTAGAGTGCTTCAGAAAAGTTCTAAAAGGCAGTATTGTGTCACTGTAAAAAAGCAATGTAACCCTCTCATTCTTTTAAAATTAATAATTCAAATCAAACAGTCCATCATAAAGAATGAAGGCGGAAATTTGAATTCAATGATGTAGAAGAAACAAAAATGTCAAAATTTTAATTTAAGAAAAACAGCTGTGTCAAAAACCCCTCATAAATTTCCAGTGATATATTAGAAAAATATTTTATAAGTGAAATTGAAAACAGTAAAAACCAGAATAAAAAATAAGAAAAAAAGGGAAGAAGAAAATGGCAAAAGTAAACATATATGTTTGCTTTTAATGCACTTTTTAAAAATCAAAACTATTTCTGCCAAAAACTTGAGCCAATGTGCTGTTGAAACAAAATGGTACAAATGCATAAGCAAGGTGATTCACTGACCTTGAAAATATATGTGTCTCAATCGCATGACCTTGGTCGTTTACTCTGTTATGCAAAGACTGGCACTGAAAAAGTGAATGGAAAACAGTCCAACGCAGTCTTTAATTCCAAAGTGCTTAATGAGTTTTCTTTCTCTTTTCTTCCTTTTTTCCCAAAAATATAGCTGGTGCCAACAATCTGGTGTTGCTGATTTTTATGAAACAATGGCAACCAAACCCAGATTCCCTAATGCCTTTCTTCATCATCATGGGCATTTGGGGGATCAGTGATGGCATTTGGATAAGTCAAGTGAACAGTGAGTACTGGCATTTATTTGCATGTGATTGATATGATGGGATTTGCAGAGAATGGAGTTTGGGTGCGGTTTGCTACAGTCTTTATATAGAAGAACATGAAAGTAATGAGCTCGAAAATAGCGAGAACTTGGATATAGCGAGTTAAATCTAAATGCCCGTTTTTTTCTGCTTGTTTTAGTCAATAAAATTAACATGAAAGTAACGAGTATGAAAAAGAGGTCAACTCAGAAATAACGAGTATTTCTAACCCCATGCTAGGACTATAGAGGGTAAAACTTTACCAAAACTAAAACAGTCCGAAAATGTTTGAGTCGGTCAAATTAGCTGCCTAGCATATTCCTTCACTTAAAATGGAATAACCCAATCTACCTACAGCTGGATGAGTCTAAGCGTCATGATGGTGCCACGCTTAGCCGTGCTGTATATCATAGATCTACCAATAAGTGATCAGAATTGTACTGAGATGAATTTTACATCATCTCAGCATCACACGTGCACAAATCAAACATGAACACACAAATTATGTGCAAACACATACACACAAACACTGGTCTAGTCGCTAGACTCTCCCTCTTAATTAAAATTAAGCTAATGAGTCGCATTTCATACAATTTTAGGCTGCTCGGGAATAGCAACAACTCGGAAATAGTGAGTAATTAGGGTTGGACCTATCGATCTCATTATTTCCAAGTTCTACTGTATTCAAGATTTCTGTGTGACGATCCAACCACACGTATAAAGTCGATCCTCATTTCAATGCCTCCTACTTAGCCCTGATTCCCACCTAATGCCAGCCTTTTGCCTTTGTACCTGTAAAGGTCAGGCACGACAAAAAAATCTACCAATAATTTGTTATTTCTATTCCTGTAACTGTAACAGCTATTGTTACTTACTGTTGACTCTACCACCATTGCCTATCTCCTGCCAATCCTCTGGTTATGGAATTAATCTTCCTCAACCTTTTTGACCTCATTACTGTATTTCATGACAATGGATAAGGAGATCATGTTTCACTGCTGGAGAAAATCACATGTGTTTTATCTATGACAAGGAAGATCTCAACAAGACATTGTTGATTTTTTCATGCTTCGAAAAAAAAATAAAAAAATAAAAAGGATTATTGGTGATACATATATTAAATCTAACCATATATTAAATCTAACCAATGAGCAAGATATGAGGCCAACAAAACGGATATTTTTGTTTAGTTTATGCCAATCTAATAATAGAGCTCTGCATTAATTGGAAATCATGAGTCATTCTGAAGAGTAAAGATATAGAATGGAATTTAGTGCTTGCCTTTATTTACTTCATTGTCTCAAGTTACTGGTTGAATTAATTTTAATATAATATACATGTTGACTACATGTAATCACACCACCTGTGTATAAAATGGGGATGTTGATCCAGTGTTGTATGTAGATCTATTTGTAATAAAAAAAAAAAAAAAAGATTTTGTTTCTCCTTTGCCACTAATATAGATAATTTCTTTCAATATGGATGCAACATGTCTGTTTGTTGTTCATTTAGTAAAAATCCTTAGTAAATCACTGGCAACCTATGTTCATTTATGTAACAAAAAAAAAAAAAACAAAAAAAAAAAAATGAAAAGGGGAAAGTATATTCTTTGTATTCCATTGTTTGTATGATTGTAATGAATGTTTATTTTTCAGACTATCTTTTTAATGTCAGTGTAAAGTTCAGTATTCTTGTGTTGTCCTTTAACTTATATACTATATAATATACATGTATACATAACGCTGTATGTTAACTTGAATTAAAATGGGGCTTCAAATAATTAGATAATCTGATTTGATGTTGATATTTTAACTTTCAATACTGATGTTATTTATTTTTCTGTTGGTATTTTTTGTTCTTCCTTTTGTTCACTTAGTTATCTTCTCTTTGTTCTCTAGGTTTAATGGGAATCATTTTCCCACAAAAATATGAGGAAGCCTATGCTGGACTTAGAATAGCCCAAGGAATCGGGCCAGCCATAGCTTTTGGCTATTCTGCCAGTCTATGTATGGAAGTTAAGATCTACATCACCGTCTCTTTGTGCGTTGTCTCCGTCATCTTCTATCTGATCATGGAAGGACTCCTGCGTCGCAAAGCAAGTCAAGACATTTTCAAGTTCAAACAGACTACAGTCTAATTGAGCATTCATGTGTCAGATTTTTACATTTTGAAAGCAAGAACAAACTCTCATTTGCATGGAATGCTACAGATACATTGTATGCATGTATAATTGCTAACACAGTGTGTTGCTTAGATATGTTTTTTTTTGTAGTCATAATATATAAAACTGTTTTGTTTAACTGCCCTTTAGCGAGACATAAGATGCAACTTATGAAGATACATGAATGACTGATGCAAGTGCAGTATGTTACACAGTATGTTTATGTTAGATCTGTTTCCTTGTGACCCTTGGTCTTATGAAGCCTTTCACACAATGGTTGTTGAGAACTGTTAATATCTGTGGTTAGTATCTTTACATGTATAGAAACTTGTTGTTTGATGAACAAATGTTAGGCATGATATGTACAGAACTGATTCATGAGATGATGCAAGTAATTCAGGGTAACTGAATCAGTTGACAATTTTCTGAGGAACAAGAATGTAAAATATCATTAGGATGAAAGTATCAGGAACTAAAGAAAAATGTATATATTTAAAAAAAGCACCCTCAGAAATAAACCAACTCATTATTTTGAACTTTGATCATATCAAGACGTCCATGAAAATTGATACAATTTTTTGCTCCAACATTTATAATCTTATTTTCATTTTTGGCCCAAATTTTACATGAATAGCTTAAAAACAAGAAATTAAAAAAGAGGTGTTGTTAGCTTTTGTTTTTTTTTTGAAAATCAAATTTTGCACCTGTCTTCTTTAGTGCTCAATAACGTTGTTCATAGTACAGCTGATACCATAGCAATACTACAGTTCTTATTGTTAAAACATACCCAATGTCTTAAATATCTAGATTTATCTTTTGATTACTCACATGTACTCTATTCCTGAGAATGACTGAAAATGGAAATGAACTGGAGTAATGAATGTATGAGTAGTATTGTGAAAAAAACCATACCTAGGTCTAGACAGGCCTATAGATTTATGAGGGTAGGCTTTTCATTTTAATCGGGTAAAATTGTCAAAAAGCTAATCCTGTTAGTGGTGAACGATTTCATTTACTCAATATTGCATTATTTAACTATCTTTTTTTTTTTTTTTTTTTTTTTTTTTTTTTTTTTAGTATTTATTACCATCTCATTATAAATAGGTTGAATTGTTCTGCCTGCCAAAGAAATTTGAATTCACAACCAAGTTCAAGGAATCTGGGCATTTTTTTTAGTTCACCTGTTGCGCGCTGACAAGAAAACTCAGCTACCTGAGTTTGTCAGCTATTATGAAGACTAAGACTATAACGATAGAGAATGGATGAGATATGAAGATACAAAGAAGGCTTATTTGAATCATTGCAGTGAATAAGTTGAATGAGTACCATTTTAGCTGTGCTTTAGTTGGCACTTTGCTAATGTTACCGCATGATACCAATGAGAAAAAAAAAAGACAAAAGAAAATGATTCCATGTCTGTTATGGGACACTTTAACAATATTATGGTATACTTTTCTGGAGGCCTGTTAAAAAGGCATTTTACAATATCTCTTTTTGTTTTGCCAATCAGGACATGAGCTGTATAAGATTGTTGAGCTCCATAATATACAACTTGTTTTAAACATTTTGCTTATGTCTTTAAAAAGACAGTTGAATGGTAATACAGTCTTCGTTTTGTTATCTATATCAGAAATCTATTTCTTTGGAAAAAATTAATGGGTAATTTATAATAATATCTACTGAAAGCCATTTACTGAGTGTTCACATTGGTATTACCATT
>JBCJKF010417455.1:2584-13881 GCA_039654545.1 Plocamopherus ceylonicus | reverse complement strand
ATTATTATTATTATTATTATTATTATTATTATTACTATTATTATTGTTATTATTATTATCATTATTATTATTATTATTATTAATATGTGTATTATGTATGAAAAACATCAGGTTTGTGTGAAAGAAACCAACAAACATAAGCCATAAAAAAAGGAAAACCATTCCAGTTTCTCTTCATTTTTACATAGGAGTATAAAATCAGATCTTTATTATGACAAAAGATTGCTTTCACTAACAGGCAGCTTTATGAAAAGACAACTCATTATTTGAGTGATATGGTATATATACAAACTAGATGATTAATTAAATATAATATTAAAAACTAATAATATAGGGTCCAATAAACAAGTCTTATCATAGTACAATTTGAACAAACACTAAAATCATGTGTATATTTGTATAATGTATTATTCTTACGAAAAAAAAATTTGCATGGAATGATTTAAAAAATATGTTTCAAAAATTAAGAAAAAGAAAGCAATGAAATGAAAAATGAAAATGAAGCACAACCTAAACTGTGAGAATGGCAGTAAAACAAAAATCAAATCTAGATTTCAACTTTCTAGAAATCATTCACAACTCAATGCTAACTGACTCAAAGATGGAAACTGCTTTACGGATGTAAATAGACGGAATGCGCATCAACAAAATTTTTGCTTGTGGCCCTGGTAAACGTAACTTTTAAAAAATGTCTCCACATAAATACAAACAATTCTGAGTGGTCAAAGCATATATATGTACATATCATGGTCCGTCTACACAAGAAAACCAAAGTTTACTGTAAATCTACCGAACTTCTTCTTTAAAAAAAAAAATACAATTAATATCCTTTAAACACAGAAAACAAAAATACGGGTCATTATGATCAGTTCTCATCAGAAACGATTAGTGGCAATAAATGATTCACTTCTACAAGGTGGCCACAAAGTCACACAAAATCATGAAATAACATACGAGCCTATTAAACATAATATATCAAAACACCTTGTCTAAAATCTTATTCCGATTTTGCCCCGTGTACACTTTAGCACCAAAGCTGTATATGACCAATTTTGTTTTGTAAAGAAGTAAAGTAACTAAAATGTTGGCATTGGATGAAATAGTTAAAACACAGTACTACTAGTTAAGTATGCTTCTTCGGAGAGAGGGATGGTCTTGACAAAAAGCAGCAGATGAATTCAACAAAAAACATCCGAATTCAAACCTCAACCCTTCTTCTGTGTGCTTGGCAAGTCTTTGAGTACTTGTACATTGTAATTTCATTCTCTTACTTGCCTTACACAGACATCACTATTAGTAAGTGCCTAATAATGGACAATCTTTTTCATTCACATATTTTAGAATATTTACACTACCCACTATCTTGAGTGGACTGAACTGCATCAATGTTGAATCATGGCATTGAGTGACCTATCTACTGCTATAAATGAGTCCAGATAATATACTAGTTATACCTCCCAATGAAATGGATCTGACAATTTCAATGGGCCCCATAGAGAATAATTACAAACACAGAGGGAGAATTTTTGATAGAAAAATAAGAAAGAAAAATTTGGACCCACTGAGACTTGAATCCGGAACAGTGGCAACGAATGGCCTCGCCTAGGAGTAGAAGAGCGTTCTTACTGACCAAGCCAATGCACTCCCTTGCCCCTTGCCTCATACTTGCTTCTAATTATACCTCCAATATTGCACAACTTTATGGCCAGCCTGTAGATCATGACATAGAATGACTGGGTCTGGAAGACAACTGGAAAAAAAAACTATGAAGTGTTTCTCGAGTTCATTATCCTTAATAAGAATGTGCTGTTGCATTTGACATCGCTAGAATTGATCTGACTGACTGACTGACTGACAATAATCAGCGGTGAATGTAATATTAAATGTAGTTTAGGTTGAAGTGCTGAGGATGATAATTATTTAAATTATAACAATGAAATGCCTAATGAGGGGAAGGGGTAAGGTAGGGAGAGGGGGGGGGGGATAGGGCTGGGTGGGTAGGGTGGCTGAAAGGGAACAGGAGTAGCGGGAGGAGGGAGAGGGGGAGAGAGAGAGAGAGAGAGAGAGAGAGACAGACACAGACTGACAGACAGCAAAACAGACAGTTACAGAGGGACAAATGCAGAAAGACCCAGAAAGACAAACAGACAGACAGAAAGAGATGGGGATTGCAAGAAAGGCAGATCAAAAGACAGCCAAAGATAAAACCATTTGACCATAAAGGAGCAGATGAATAATCAGCCCTACAATAACAGGACGTATTGAAGCTATAAAATGTTTTAATGACAATATGGATACAAGATACAACCACAACTGTATATTCTAGCCAGCAAGTAGATGACGGACAAGACTTGGTCCTGTAAAAAGGCCATCAACCAATGAACGATGAGACGAAAACTTTCAATATGCAAAGAAACACACATGATTAGGGATGGGGCCAGAAAGAACGAAACATACAGAGCTGCTACAAGACTAAGGAAAAAAACCAAATCCCAAAACCTGAAGTTAACAGGAAAGGTGACGAAGTCCGAATGTCTTAGTGTGAAATACCCGTGGTCATGTTCTGGAAGTATGCTCCATTTTATTATTGTAAAGATTCTTCTCCAATCATCACCCTGTAACCTTATATAAGACATCTTATGAAAGTGGTCTTCGACAAAAAAAGTTCGCATTGAAGCATGAAACATAATACTGAATCACATTAGATTTTGCAAATTGATCATTGCATTTATTTTCATCTTCTGGTAATTCTGTGCACTGCCATACATGTATTTTAATTACCTGTCAGCAAGTGGGTTTTCATGTCAACTTAGTGCAGGTGGGAACCAAACCCACTACCCCTAGGTCTCAGGTCCAACATTCTACCATTGAGCCAGCCACTGTGAGTGGGAAGAGGCAGATGGCTAACATATGAAACCGGCCGCCCTTGCTGGTCTAAATTGGTTCAGGAAAGCGGGGGGACGGTGACTGCGAGGTATTTTCTTTATCCTCTATGACTTCACCCGAACTTAACTCCAGGAAAGGGACAGACAAGTTTACAATTATAACGAGGCAATAAAAAGAGAGTCTCAACATTAAAGTCACATCTAGATGGAAAGGTCATTGCCACTACCACCACTAATTGCTAATGCCACAACTGCAGGGAAAGAGCCGACTAATTTGCTTTATGACTGCTAGCGGTGAGATAATGTGTGGTTAGATAAAATTTCAGATAGGACGAATTGAAAAGTAGGAGCAGATTTTGCTTGAATTTTCATTGAAAAATGATAGGAAGAAGTGAAGAATAAAAAAAATTTAAAAAGCGAAAAAATCCTGGAAAATGATATAGGAACTATGAAAATGTACTTCACATCAGATTTTTGTACATCACACCCTGAAATGATAATAATATAAAGTCTTTGCATAAAAAACAACACAACTAATGCAAACAACGGCAGTATTAATATGAGTATGGAATGGAAATCATGACGGTATCAATGTGTATAGGTACCATAATGTGTGTATTAAAAATATAATAAAGTGGCAATAGTAAAAACACAGAAAAAAAATGACAAAAGGCAGACTTTGCTACAAAAAGTCATTGAAATCTATCCAAGTGATGTTTCGGTTTCTTTGGTTCAATTCATTTTCCTTCTTTTCTTTTTTCTCTTTTTAATATAATCCAATTGCCAAAGCATACATCACTCTTAAGAAGTCTGAACATCTAAAATAAAAATTAACAAGTTCATGCTATTTAAACAAACCAATGGGTAGCATGGAAAGAGGAGGCTTACAAAAGTTGTTCCAACAAAACTGTCAATGTAGGGGTGAAAGTGAAAGATATCCATACAAAATATGCAGTAGGTAAAATAAATCTCAGTGTAAAATCACACAATCATAGTTCACAGATAAAGGACACTTAACATTTCCAAGGAACACAAAGGCCAAGGCCACTGGAGTTGAAAAATGTTCTCCGTTGAATTGCCCGTAGTGATTCATACTGTTTGTAGTATTGCTTGGAAAGTAAAATTGTAAATGCATGAGTTTTTTTGTGTGTGTTTTTATAACCCACAACTTGTTGTGATTGCCCTCAATCCTCAACCTTTTAACAATGACCTTCTTTTTCAAAACCCTAAAGGCCACATCATTTTAGTTTTTCAAAACATACAAAAGAGAAAGTCACAGTCCTCTATGGTTTTTAAGTAGAGGGCTTTTTAAATAAATGAAATGAAGCATGTGTAAATGTATATGACTTGATTATTTGCAATTGATTAATGGTATATAATAAATGCACAGCAATTAAAAAAAAAAAAAAAAGCAGCATAAAAGCCAACTAAATATTAATGCTCCTTATGATGTGAGGGAAGTAATGATCTGAATAAAGACATAACACAAAAATATTGAGCAGCAATATGATATAGGTACTGAATTGAATAAAAAAAAGTAGTCCTTTAAACCTTTCAGCTAATAAGGCTGGAGCTTATCCCCGTTTCCGTAGCATGAACTGTCCGAAGCGGACAGTGACAGGTTTGATCTATCACTTTCTGAATAGGATGCTAGCCTATTGCAGAAATAATAATGAAAAGCCACAGTGGAGAGCTCAATATGAATGTAAACAAAACAAAGTTTAATAAATATTTACTGTTTTGTATTGCCTTTACAGTGAAGGCTTTATTAAACTTCGTTTTGTTTACATTCTTATTGCAGAACACTTTCTCAGCTGAAGCTGTATCCATTTTCATATGGGTCGAATGAAGCGAATGGGGTAAACTTTCTTGCTTCACGAAAAAAAACATGTGTCATTAGTCGTTTCGAACCGATGACCTCTCAGTCCAAGTCTGACACTTTATCACCGTGCCATGTTTAAATCATTTTTTGCATTAAAGACAAGGTAGAAATTCAATTGGCATTCAGCCTGACAACCTGCTACTACATTGAAATAAGTTACCTAAAAGCTTATTAAAAATAAGCATCCTACAGCATGCATCACAATCACATAAAAAAAAGTATAATATAGTTAGAGAAAATGAACAATTCAATTTCTATCATTATAAAAAGTTCACAAAACAATTCAAAATGGCAGTTAAAAAAATACAGAATTGTTGTTTCACATAAAGCATGTTGAGCTTTATGGTCTTATACATTTTAAATGCAGAAAAGGTGGGAGGTGGAGAGAAAATAAAGAAAAACACATAACAGGGGATTTAAATGTGAATATAAATACAATAATATTTCTGTATCACTAAAATTGGGCATTAGGTGAAGCCCTTTTAGAATCAAAACACACAACTATAATACATGTGCCTTATAAAAACGTCTAAACATTATAAGATATGACTGCAATAGTAAAAGGTTCACGATTTGTAACAACTGAAGGTTGACAAAAGATAGCAGTAAAAAGCCAATAAAAGTAAAATGTCTGCAATGATTACAAAAGAACAACAGCTTTACAAAAGAAACTGATAGCAGTCAATTATTCGATCAAATTCTTTGGTGTCGTCGTTTATCTAAGCAGAGCACCAACATAAAGTTTATGGTAAGACTTAACAGAAGAACTTTGCAGAGTAAAAACAATGGTTCAAGTCATGGGTGATCCGTTACTTTCCTCCTGCATAGGTAGGGTTCTTGAAAGTCGATGTTGGGTCCTTGTAAATGGGGTTGCCATCCTAAACAGACAACAGCAAGAAAATCATGATAAAAGAAGCAATTTGAAAAAAAAATAAATCTTAAAACCATTCATATATCACTTCAACACTTTTACCCAAAGATAAGATGGGAGACCAATAATAAATGTATGGTTCAAATGCCCAAAACTAAAGAGATAAATAGTAATATACCATTGCTCAATAACATATGAACATTTGAGTGGCTAAAATAATATTGTTACTAATACTTGATAGAGCATTTACGGCAAGGCTTTTGCATTAGAGTGGATGATCTTCTAGCAACGTTATTGATACAACTGGGCAAGTATTCTAAGAGGGGTATGGATGCTCAGTGACACTCCCTTCCCCTTTGACCCTTCTACCAGAATTCGGAGTATTGAATCGGTCAATACTTATGAGATAAAAGAGGTTGCAGAGGTGCATAAAACTGAAAGGACCATTTTGGTAGGATTGAATTTTGTCAGGGAGACAGCCAATATCACAAGGGATTCTTTTACACGCTCCATGCACAAAGGCACATGGGACCTCCTTGTTTATGGTCCATCTCCAGTGGGACTTGGCACTTATTCACCCTGTCTACCACAAGACAAGGCAGAGGAAAAAACCTGAATATTTCAGATTTTAAATCAAGCCTGCACAGCGGGGATGGAAACCCTGACCTTTGGTTTGGTGGCCAAGTGCAACAGCCCAAAGTGGCCTATTTGCACACCAACAGAATTAACTAATGATCCAGTATAGACGTATGAAGGGTGAATCTATCAACATTCACTCTATCACCAACGCCAAAACCTCGACATCCTTGTATGCAAAAAAAAAAAAAAAAAGAAAAAAAAAGTTTTAACTTGAATCTTGACATGTTCTTGAAAATCAGCAAAAAAAAAAAAAAAAGTAAGACATGTCTGTAAATACAGCATTTACTGTATGATGACAAATTGATATATTTGTTAAAGAAAAGGAAAAAGACAGGACTTCCTAACATCCTTTCTTATAACAAATTTAGTGCTCATTGTGGAATTTTTGCGCATCACTACAGACCTACTCACTTGAAAATTACAAAAACGATTTTCCAGAGAACATTATACATCAGAGCATGGACATGACCCCCATTCATTAAAAAAACAAATAGTATGGCTCAATCAAATCAAAATCAGATCTTCGAAATGAAGTTTACTTCAATGACCTCTCCTCTTTGTGAGTTAAAGTTAATTTAAAGCCACAAATGTGAACAAAAAGGAAAGAATAATAATAAAAAATATATAAAGCAATGACATTGAAACACAACTAAATCAAAAATGTTGACATTGAACAAAAAATAAAATACATCTGAAGAATATGCAAAACCAAGACCACTCTACGTAACAGCGCTCAAAATTTTCATAGCTTATAGATTCTTTAATTTCATAGATCATACAACCATACACATTACAGTGATGAGGTCCGATGGCAGTGGTAACCTTGAGCATATCATTTGTCAATGCTGTATTCTATCCCCAGCTCTTTCCCCATTCTCCCCAGTTCATAGAACAGGCAAATCAACTAGTGCAAAAAAAAACCCACAAGATCACTTGCGTGAGCTTTAAAATCAACATTTACCGATTGCCAACGAGCTTTCTCACTCTCCTTCATGAATTTATCATACTCCTCCTTGTCCCTCATGTTGCGGATGAAGATGATGATGCAGATAAGTAGCAGGGGCACAAGAACCACAGCGGCCACAGTCCCTCCAATGATGGCAGCCATGGGAGTTTCTTGGGGGCAGTCTGAGGAGGAGAAAAAACAAAGGTCTCTGAATGAATGTCTTCTTCTTCCTCTTTAATTCAAATGTAATCCAGGCTAGTCCCTCTTTTATGGTCAGAAGTCAAATTCACCTGCAACAGCCTGTGTTGTCACAGGATGATAACTAGACAAAAACAGACAAAAATTTCATTTCCAGTTGCTATTGAAATTGGATGAAGTAAAGTCAGGAGCGACAAGGAATTTTCTGGACAAGATCAATGTTGTGATGAATAGTATTAAGCATTTTTTGCCAGTCAATTTTCTCGAGAGCTTGACATCATTGCATGACATCAACTCCAAATTTTATACTTGTTTATGAGTAAATGAATTCCAAACATAATTTTTCTTCTCTTTCACAGGGCATATTATGATCTTACATTGGCCATGTAAAACAAATGATATGTAATTCCCATCAACTGAAATGTGGCAAGGTTCTCATTCAAAATCCATTAAAAAAATTTAAGACTACAAAAAATAATTCAAGACCAAAATTATCTGAGAAAGAGTGGGGGAAAATCAAGACACCTATGGTTCAGTAAAAAGTAGAGATATAAAAGCATACCTTAGTATCAATCCCAAAAGTTGTAGGCCTCTGTTAAATGTGAAAGTAAGAGTCTTGCTCCATTATTCCCGTTCCACATGAATCAATATCCAATTCTCTGTACCCACAGGCTTCTATTCATATGTCAGACACAATTATTCACATCTATGTGCACTGTCATATATTATATCAATATGTACACTACACGATTTACACTTTGCAAAAAAAAAAGGTTTCATATTTTAAAGCTACACACTATTTACATTTTGTACAAAAAAAGTTTTCACATATTAACCGTTTGAACCCATAATCCCAATATTTCAGGATTGCTCTTAGAAGTCTATATCCCATTTTCCCGATATATAGGGATTGAAACTACTGTAACACTCTAGACACTTCTATCCAGTACTCTTATATCTGGGTCGATACTGAAACGAACAAAACTAGAGTGTGTGACCTCATTGTTCACTGTACTTAAAATAGCCAGAGTCAGGGGTCCAATTTGGTCAAAATCTTTGAGATTCAAAGGGTTAAAGCTACAAACTTTTAAGTTCAAGTCTCAGTGGATCCAAATTTTTCTTTTTTCTTTTTCTATCAAAAATTCTTCCCTCTGTGTTTGTAATTATTCTCTATATGGGGCTCATTGAAATTGTCTAGATCTAATGTCTCGGTCTATTTCATTGTGCTATTCTCTTTGCTTAGCAGTTTTCCTCAAAGCATTTGTTTGCTATGGTAAAGAGAGCCAGCTGCTCCTTCATTGTAGAGATAGAATCTGTTTTGTCTGCATTCTTATCACTCTCTTCGAGTAGATATCTGATGTTATCTTCTATCTCTACCTTTCTCTTTTTCCAAACGTTTCCTCTTTGAATTTACACCTGTGTCTGCTTTTTTCGCTTACAAATGTGCGACATACCTCCTGTGAGCAAGGGAACATGAATGGAGAACTTTGGGGCATATGGTGAAATTTGCCACACCAACAATAGATAGGATGTGAACCTTAATAATTCTTCTGGCTAAAGTACATTTCTATAGCGCCTAATGTCAAGACCTCTAGGCGCTGTCAAGGTCTGCTGCTGCATATTTGTTTGGAGCACCTCTTTGTTCTCCAAAAAGCCCCTCTCTACAGTTGCCTGCCCATGGCTGATGACGAGACACTTTTTAACAAACTGCCACAGCATTTCAAATTTTGAACCACTGGTCATTTCAGAAAAAGAAAAAAAAAAAAAAAAAAAAAAAAAAAAAAAGATGGTCAATCCCATCTACTTTGTTATCGAAATTGAGGAAGGACCCCTTTGACTTTGCTGCTGAGCAAAACTTCTAGAAAGTCTATTATATCATCCACTTGCCCTAATTCACAATGCTGTGTACCTACAAGGGTGCTTTGCAAATATTTCACAGCAACCTTAGACTTCCTGACAATCATCGACAGGTTAAGAAATTGTAACTGCTTACATAGCGAACATGTCACAGGGGATTTTGCAAGTAGCTTGGTCACTATTGTCACAATGATATATTTACAACTCATCCGAAAGGAAAGTCTGTCTCTGGGAGAACAGTTTCAGAATCTCACTGGCCTCAACACGAACATTGAATTTGGAATGCTCCATGAAAATGTAACTGTCTTTAAAATCAAAGTCCTTAACATCATTTTTCTCCAGTACGTCATATTTAATAACTCTTTTCACAAGAGTTTTCATAAGTTCCATCAAATCTTGGTAGAGGAATGGCACCCTAGGCTTATCAGCCTGATATGAGGTCAAAAACTTTTCGATTGGCTTCTAGATAGTAAGGCAAAGAGTTAGCTGACAAACACTTAGTTCATTATCAAATGACTTAATCACTGAATATGACTTTCTGTCTGGATTCAGAACTTTTTTCTCTCCCACTGCTTTCAGGTATGCAAGATGCATGCGATGTTACAGCTGATTGTCTTTATGTCCATTTTCTTTTTACATAAAATAAAATACAAACTAGCCTCATGCCGATTTTCACATGGTCGGATCCAATCCTTCATCGATGGAACTTCCGTCCACGAATCTTGAAAAGTTATGCTCGACATGACGAAAATCACAATTAGAGTCTAGATTACCTATAAATCGATCTATTATATAAATATATAGATTTAGATCTATATCTAGATCTAGTCTCAGGTCTACCTACCAGTACTTATGGAATTCACAATGGCCTTGATCAAGTCTCTCTATAGATCTAGAATCTAGACTAAATTTTGGTGTTTAAAAAGCCAGAGAAATGGCTACATCAAGGCAAGGCTCACTTTTTCATGGGATTTCACTGCCACTCGAGAAGCTGGACGTTCGATGGAATTTTGAATGAATGAGGAACAAGATTAAAGGCTAGCCTCTATGCGGGGAGTCTTTGTTTTGCTGTTTCCTTTGCTCTCATGGGCGACAAACCCGGATTTCAATGATAGGTAACTACGATCAACAGGTCAAAGGTCACATTGTGTGCAGGGTTACACAAACTCAATACAGGACAGGAAGAAGCAAGAAAAGGAGGAAAGGGGGTGGGGTTGGGGACTCAAAACAAAGGCGGTGGCCAGCATGAATCTTATTCAAGACTCCACAAAAATAATTCCAGACCGTTTTCATTTTCAAGACAGGTTTTTCCCGACCTTGAACAAATTACAAAATTCCTGATTTTTTCCAGATTTCCCGACTGAGTGAGAACCCTGATGTGGGTCTATAAATTACACAATGAGCAAAATCCTCAGGTGACTAGAAAAAACAAAACACAGCAGACGGAAGAGATACAAAAAATTTACTGAAGTTAAATGAGTAAATAAAGAAGTTTCCACCTCACCTTTTGTATTTTGAACAATAATGACTGCTTGATTTTCCTTATTGTATTGATATGTGAAGAAAAATGTGCAACGGTCCACGTCAGTTCCTTCACATTTCTTTATGCCTTGTCCAGCTGTGGAAAGAAAAAAAAAGAAAGAAATAAAAAATATAAAAAAACCCAAAAACTACTCTCCTTTCAGCTGACTGTAATATCACACGTAATACATGGACGATATGAAGCTTGGCAACTTTAAAAGATCTTTTCAAAACATGAAATAAAAAATGAGATAAGAAAAGATCTCTTCAAAACGAAATAAAAAATGAGATAAGAAAAGATCTCTTTAAAACATGAAATAAAAAGTGAAATAAGAAAAGATCTCTTTAAAACAAGAAATAAAAAGTGATATAAGAGAAGATCTCTTTAAAACATGAAATAAAAAGTGAGATAAAAAAAAAATATCCAAACAAAATTGTGTAATAAAAGGGTCATTAGAAACAGGGTTAAGGTGAACAGAAATAAAACCCCTCTCTTCC
>JBCJKF010415234.1:0-13901 GCA_039654545.1 Plocamopherus ceylonicus | reverse complement strand
GAGAGAGAGAGAAAGAGAGAGAGAGAGAGAGAGAGAGAGAGAGAGAGAGAGAGAGAGAGAGAAAGAGAGAGAGAAAGGCAGACAGACAGACAGAAAGAGACTTACAGAGACAGAAATGTTCTGTAAAATGTGGGGTCGTGACAGACCCCGCGCGGCACGGCAAAGGTGGGACCATAAAACGTTAAGTAAAATGTGGGGTCCTGACTTACGGGAATGGGTAGTAAAAGGCGACGTACAGTGAAGGTTAACACATGTAGTAATAGTATTTTAAGTAAGAGTATGATGCATTATCATCAAATACTCTCATGATTCGAAAACCCCACAATAGACCTAATCTCCCTCAATTCATGTTATTCATGTATACATGTATTATACTGACCTTTGAGGGTTTATGTCCAAACAGTGCCATAACAGCCACTTTAATGTCATCTCCATCTAAGTATCCTTTATTGCCTTCATCAGCTATTTTAAAAGTCTGTTTAAAAAGAAAAAAGTACAATAAAGTCGCAGCCTCAAACATAAACTTTTGCCTCATTCTGACCTCCCTATACAACTAGACTATGACTATGATAATGATATAATATATATAAAAACTGATTACAGCCTGGTCACTCATCACAACACTTAGTTTAACTACATTTCTTTTACAACTAGGCTTTTTACTTTTACTGAAAACTGAACATGGGCCTCATCAAATTTATACCGTACAGCTTAAGTCGTGACATAATGAAATGACTTATGTAATTTGATTTACAAATATAATAGAATCTAGTGAATTTATGATTAATTATGAATAATATAATATAATTTATGACACGATGAAGAAAAAGAGGGAAGACGAGGAGGAGGAGGAGGAAAAGGGGACGAAGAGGAGAAGAACAAAAAGATTTGATGTACTTCTCTCTTCAGATCTCAGGCTAATTGACTGTGATTTCACTTTAACAGAATAAAATCAAAGTCATGATCAGTACAGCAGAACTTGGAAATAACAAGTTCTACGGATCCAACCCTATTTACTCGCTACAGTGCTCACCGCTCATAACAACACCTCAAATCAGGAGCTTAATTGTTCTTATATCCGATACATATATGTGTTCTTATCACCGATGTTTACTCTGGGAAATATGAAACAAGGTGTGTTAAGCACTATGAAGGAGTGGCTGTACTTTCATTATATACCCAGAAGGCTGTGGGTGCCAATATTGATTTGATTGTGCAGACATTCCTAATCGCATAAAGTAATTCACATGTAAGTTGTTTACGAAACTGACCAAATTATAGGCAATTTTGTGACCAGTCATCCGTCCGACCCAGCCCTACACCCTGCCGCTCGTTTATTGCTTTTTCCCTTACCTGGCTGTGTCTTAGTCCTCATCAAAGAATGCATAGGATCCAGACACAGATGTGGATTGCAAAGTCGTTAATTTGTCTCGAGTGATGTCATCACTAGCTTAGGCTTGCAAAGGTGGGAGGTAAGGTCGGAGGGTGACAGGCCAGTGGTACATTATCACCTAGCATAATAGAGTGTCAACCCCCCCCCCCCCCCCAGGTGCCATCATAAGAATTTTTCAACTTTCTATTACTTTGGGGCAATATTGATACAACTTACAAAATGTTATTGAAGGAGGTTTTACCGAGGAAGCAGTAGTCACCAGCAGTTCTTATATCCGATATTGCGTTCTTATAACCGATGGAAATAAATAGGAAAGTATTCTGCAAGGTGGAAAATCATTCCTTTAACCGATGTGTTCTTATTAGCGGTGTTCTTATAAGCGTAGAGTACTGTATTTCCGAGTTGTCGCTATTCCCGAGCAGCCTTAAGTAGTATGAAATGCTACTCAGTAGCTTAATTTTACTAAGATGGAGAGTTTAGCTACTAAACCTGAGTGTGTGCGTATGCATTTGTACACACTTTGTGTGTTCATGTTTGATTTGTGCACGTTTGAGGCTGAGATGAAGTAAAGTCCATCTCACAGTACAATTCTGATCACTTATTGGTAGATCTAAAATATATGGCACGGTTAAGCGTGGCGCCAGCTTAGATTCGTCCAGCTATAGGTAGGTGGATTATTCCATTTTAAGTGAAGGAATATGCTAGACGGCTAATTTCACCGACTAAAATTCTCGGCCATTTCATTTTGGTAAATTTAAAGTTGTACCCTCAGTAGTCCTAGCAGAGGGGGTGGGGTGGGGGGAATAATCACTATTTCCGAGTTGGCCATTTTTTCATGCTGTCTGTCGGCTGTTGTCCTTCAATATATGATGGCTTATATCCCGCTGTATCCATGTTAGGGCCTTTCCTGGTCCCGTTCAATCCATGCACAGGTAATAGAGTTTACAAAGAGAAAAAAAATGGGGATTCTGGCAGGGTCCCGCTGTAGGGATGTTCCCAATGTAGCGGGTGCCGTTGTAGCTGAGCACTACTGTATATATTATATATATATATATATATATATATATATACAGATCTATTTATATAAATGTATGAAAAAAAAAAAATAAGTAAGGGTTAGGCACCGTTAGGGGATGAAGTTGAAGGGATTCATGGGTGAAGGCATGTAAATTAAGGGAAGAGGTACTGGGTACTGGTATGTTGCCTGGAGAAATCTTCATTTGAAAAAAAAAGGCCTAGATTCTAGATTCTGGATCTAGAATCCTAGATAGATCTATAGTAGTCCCACTTATTTCATTCACAGTGAGTGATACTAGATCTACATCCCCACCCCCGCCCCAACCAAAAAGTCCTTGGCATTTGGGTCTCTGCACACATCATAGACCGCACTCAAGATCTAACTGATAATTGAATGCTGATATTGATATTGAGACCTGCCTGTGCCGGTCTCTGGAGATGTAACTCAAGTAACTGAGAACAGCTGTGACTGACATGACCTGGCTAGTTTAGGCTAGTAGCCTTGAAACTGATCTTGGCATTATTGTCAACGTGTTGAAAAGTTTCTAGATCTATATATAATTATATGCATAGACCGGAGTGAGCTTCATAGCAATCTAAATTAAATAGATAAATAATATAAGAATGCATAGGATATATGTAAATAATAATATATCATATAATTATATATTATAATACAATACGAAATATGTAATAGAGGATAGATCTAGGCCTGAGCTAAAAAGGTAGATCGACTTTTTAATAAACCGACAAAAGTGAAAGTAGTCTCATAACAAAACCTCCTCGGTTAGACGAATTTGTTCTTTGCTCAAACAATGCTGCATCTTTCAAACTTATGAGAAATCAGCCGTATTAAATATGCAAATCCTAGAAAAAATCACAGAGGATGGAAACACGAAATTTTGTTTCTTTCATTCTTTTTCTTCGCCTTTCTTGGCATCTGTCCTATTCGGTGTCGATTATCTCCACTATTTCTCCCATGATAAACTAATAATATGCAACCATTGGTTACTTCCAAGCACGTGACCCCAACGGGTGCATCTTATTCGTTATTGTAAACAGCAGAAAATCCAACATGGCGTCTCATTAGTTCTTTATCCGTCACATTATCTTGATTTCCCTTTGTTTATAGACATCCTGGATTAACGATGTCTTCAAGATCAACAAGAACCACTAGGCTAAAAACCAGGAATCTCAGGAAAAGTATCCAGTCTAAATGTTTCAATGGAAAGGCAAGAAACACAGGTAAGTAAGAGGGAGACTAGACGTCGACGAAGACTCAAGCTAGCCTGCTCTTTACTTTGCCTTCTCCTGCTCTACTGGCTCTAGCCTATCTCCAGGCTCTACTCTAGGCCCATTTTTTCTGTGGACTATATCCAATCTATCTATAGATCTAGACTCTAGATCTAGACCTAGATCTAGGTATAGTTATCTTGGTCTAGAGCTAGGTTTCAGTTATCTGTGTTAATGTAGACTAGATCTAGATCTTGATTAAACTATACCAGTAGACACGTCGTTCTCAAGTTCTGTCCCCACCATCCATCTTGATTGAATCTGTCGTCATTCTAACCTCCAAAGTCCAAAGCAAAAGTTATAAGAGTAGATCTATGCCTAGATCTAGATCTAATTAAGATCTAGATCTATAGGAAAGCATGAATGGAAGGCATTATTCATTAGGCTATATTAATATTATAATCAATGAAATCTTGGTTACCTGCTAGATTCGTCGGGATAATCCCACTTTTTTAGCACCGACACAAATTTCCTTATAGATCTATATGGAATACAATTACAATTATACACCAATTACTAAGAGAGATAGATCTACCCCAACGATACGCACCAAACCACTGGTCACTGGCAAAGCCAAGTGACGGCAAGTGTGTGTGACACAGCGAGAGGGGCCTCCAGGTTTTACACCGCACTAGTATAGATAGAGAGAAGGGAGGGGTTGAGTTGGCGGCGTGACCAAAGATAGTATCTTATACTTACTCCCGCTTTAGCACCGATCGGCCTTGTTGAGCGGTGTAGAGAGGGATAAAATGCCTTCTTGTAGCCATAGGGTGCTAAAAGCCATCGGTGCTAATCCAGGAGTAATACACAGAGAGTTGCCCACTCTACTCACTAGGCCTGATGTGGGTTGATGTATTCCATGAATGATAGACGCCTGAATCCCTCCCCGACACGTTTTAAACCCTCTCTGCTATTACATATATATATATATAAAATAATGGGATTGTGTTCATAACTGACAGGGGGGCAAGTCCTCTGAAACCCCCCTTTTTGTATCTTCTCCCCCCAACCCCACCCCGCTCCTTCTGTTTTTGTTTCTTTGCTTGTCCCACTTTGATAATGTACATTTAACAATAACAACAACAAGCAGCATGTACTTTATCCTTTACTTGAAGCCATCGTCTGACTCGGCATCAACTCGCTGCGCGTTATAATGCGCGGCGTGCTGATGTTTGGCACTGCAGGCGGCCAGCGGCGATCAGTCCCCCATTGTTCACTTTTTGCTTCCGCGATCACTTTCCCCCGATTTTACCGTCCCTTTGGGTCTATCAACCATCACCATCTAGCTAAGAGCCAATCAGCACAGGAAATCTGTCGATATTTGGTCCATTGATAGCATCGCACACTTAAAATCCGATCTCTTCTTTTTATGTTTCTTTATGGATTTATATATCATATTTATTGTCACACTAACTTTAAAGTACAAATATTTTTTCTAGATTTGTGGCAAATTTCAATGTACACTGTAAACCGGATGGGGGAGTATAGGGCATCAGAGTTCCTACACCTTTTTTTAAAGCCCACCCTATATATTCTGGGTGCAAGAGAAAAAAAACACGCAGTGGACTTAAAGGGACCATATCTCCTTTCACTTTATTTAGATCGAAATGAAACTTCACACACATGCCTTATTTAACTTATTATCAATATTTATGTCGATCAAAAGCAAAATTTAACCCAGCATCATGAAACACCAATTTTAACAGGAGGCATGTATATACTCCGAAAGCCTCATATATTAACGTTGCGTAAATGATTTAAACGGCGCCCTAAAAAATTGTACTGCCAGGAACAGCGAATCGTGCGTTTCGCTAATAAAACAATGTCTCTTGAGTTGTTTGCATTTATTTCATCAAAATCTTTCTAGCGAAGCGGAAGTTATGCCCAAAATATTGAGGCACGGTAATGCCCTTTAATCGAATGAAAGCGCCATTGCAGCTACCTGGCAGTGGTTCTAAGTGAAAACTGATCATTGGAATGACCATGCTTCACTAAGATTGATATAACTTTGGTTTGCGTGAACCGATTTGATTGGGATCTAGTTCAATTGACTCGTTATGAAATTCTATAAAAAAGATGAATTGCTTCAGTAGCAAATTCATTTTAAAAAAACGCGACTTGATGTCACTGACTGTGTATTTTAAACAGGACACCCTGTATGTAAGTTACGCAACTTTGATATGAAGTTTTCTCAGTAGGTCAGTTGAAATCATTGTTGTTTCATTATGCTGGCTTATATTTTGCTTAAAATCGACATGCGTGTTTTAGAGTCATGGACCTTTAAAGTCCTGCGCATTTTTTCTCTCCCACCCAGTTTGTAGGTAAATAAGTTTTCATTTAAAACTTCTTATTTAGATCTTAAATTTTTAGATGTATGTTGTCAGTGGGTATGTTGTTTTTTTTTTTTGGGGGGGGGGGGGGGGAAAGGGGGGTTCTCTTCTTCTTCTTTTCCTTTCTTTTACACCTCTTTTTCAGGATGTGTTTCATAGTATTATTTTATTAATGAAATGTTTTTTATATAAATTGCCATGTTTTTAGTCAAAATTTCATATGACCGCTATCATTTGTTGTTCCTTACAGTAAATGATTAGAATCTAAAGCTGTCTCATTAGGTTTTTATAATAATTCAGTATTCGGTGTAAATCTAAATAAAGGAATTTGAGAGGAAACACTGTTTTGTGATTTTGTTGATTGTTAGAGCAACATTTTTGAAAATCATTATTATACATCCAGTCAGCTTCTTTTTATATAAAGAATTAAGTAGGACTGCTGACTTATTTTCTCATATTGCTTGAAAGGAATATAATTTTTACCGTAATTAGGATGTTGCTTGAATAGATCTAATAGATAGATTAACTCCCAACCAATGTAAAGTACAGTAGTAAAGATCATACAGAATATTTCAAGCGCAGAAACTTACATATATATATATATATATATATATATATTATATTATTATATATATAATGTAATAATAAATTACTTTAGGTGCGTTGACAAGAATATTCAGCTATCTTGAGTTTGTCAGCTATTATGGAGACTAACAAGATTCACTCAGGATTCACTTCTTTTTCCTTCTCTGTATTTCAGCATCAGTATCCGCTGGATCAAGGAACTCCTCAGATCAAATTTGCAGTCGATACTACCTGCGCAGACGAAGATCACTCAGTCTTGATGGAGTTTCAGGGCCTTCCTCATCTGAAGAGGAACCCTTAAGGAAGAAAAAGAAAAAATCAAATATCAACCCTGCTTTGCAGCCTCAAGGTGCAGTTTTCTTGTATTTTGTGTATGTCATATATATAATATACAGTAGAAACCTCATCAACGACTATCCCACGACAATGACCGGAAATGAAATGATAGAGATTCATTTTACTATATATATAGAACCACCCTGAACAACGGTCACCCGCACACAACGACCAGTGACCGCCCAAAAACTCTCAAACAACCATTTTTGACTGAGCCAATCAACATTGGTTGCCCATCGTTCTATCAGGGCAAGAAATCACGATATTTCTGTAGGCGTGTCACATTTAGTATGGGTTTACTGTATTGCTTGATTTATTGGATTGACAGACACATTACATAATATTATATCGCCTTGGAAATTCACTTATATAATCATATTATGAATATAACACACATTCCTCACTAGAAGGGAATCTATATATATTTGTAACTGAAATGAACCAAGGTTGCGATGAGTTGTGGTCAACTTCCTAGAAACAGCAAAGAGCAAGCAATGAAACCTAAATTATTTTGATCCAGTTATTTTACGCACTTGTTCAGTGGTATAAGAGTGAGATTACAATGAAAAATTACATATCCCTTTTGCATCTTGGAACCAAACCGACACACTGAAAAGCACGTAGTAGTATCCACTAGACATGTTGCCGCGAAAAAGAAATATAAGGCGACAGGCTGTAGCTGCCGGTTGACTGACAGGGTTTTCTCTGAATATTGTCTATGGTCTCATTGGTTAATTAAATATATGCAATGAAGTCTGATGTATAAATATAGGTAGAAATCCAAGCTGACAAATCAGTAATGCTTTCTGTGCCTGTGCTGGGACTTTGACTCAAATTTTATCCACCAAAAACTCCCTGCAAATGTTCTCTGGTAAGAGACAGTCCACGGGTGACAAAAAAAGCGGCCTCTTAGACGGGCGGCTTCTTAGACGTGGTTCATAGGAGGTAACTGGTCCCACCATATAAGGCTTACTTAAGAGTTTGAAGGCCCAGTATTAGGCCTATGTAGTCCCATCACCACGGGTCCAGTGTTTACACAAACCAATTTGATTGGCTAATTCTTCAAGCCAATGAAACGGATTCAATAAACAGCCAATCATGGGAAGTGAACATGCAGACAAAGGGGGAGGCTTTTACGATTTATATACGCACCCCCACCCTCAATCACTGGAAGCAAGCATACAAAGGAAGGGGATGGCATTGTTAAGATCTGTCTGCCTAACATCTGACGAAATTTCCTGCCTTTGATTGAATTGCTTATAATCGTTTGCCATTGCCTCGTGAACCGAGATGGACACTGGCCATCAGTTTTGCACATGGCCGGGTTACCCAAGCGGGGTACACTGGTCACGACGGATCAGCTGTCAACACCTTGCTGCTAAATCCCACGGCTGCCTTACTAAGGCTGGCAGCCCGGTGTTTGACATCAAAGTAGGCAACAAGAAATGTGCGCGTATCGCAGTTAAGCATGTTCATTATGATGCAGACAATCATTGTGTCATCTTACTACTCGCATGTAGAAGTAATTTTAAGGACAAAATGAAATAAGTTGTTCGTCAAAAAATTTGGCCATGGCCAAGTGAAAAAGCGGCCTCTAAGGAGGACTGTGGGTATCTGGACCGCTCTCTGAGAGGTGACTTTTAAAGAGAAAAAAATCGGTTTCACGGGCATAGGGACCTCTAAGACGAACCGGCCTCTTACGTGGTGACCACTGTAAAGTGCTTTGTGTGTAGTGGGTGACTGTATTATAAGCCTATTAACTTTTTCATTTTCTTTTGTTCTCACGCTTGCCCAATCCTACTTACCTATCACAAATAAATAGCTTCTAACAAAGCGCCATCCTAACTCTAGGCCTATCAGGCAGAATTATGAAAAAGTTAGCATGGACATCACTAGTGTAAAATGTGCCTAGCCTAGCCTAGCATCTGGTCTAATATTCTAGCATAGCTTAGCAAATCCAAAGAGAAGCCTAGCTTGGTCCAGACATTGACACCAAGCCATCTGTAGTATTAATTGATGGCCTGCATGAGAGACAGGTGGTGGGGGAGGCAGTGCAAGGCTTGTCTTTGTATGTACCAGAGGACCGATGATGCTACATTAGAATCGGCTTATATATTTAACGGTGCATAGGCTTTCTGTTGTTACCCAGTTGATAGAAGCTTACATGCTAAAAAGCCACCAACGTTTCTGTTTCAAGGGACATAAAGATATTTTTTTGGTCTTTTTATCTGGTTAAGTATCATCTTAGGCCTGAATTTATTGGAAGTTGACAAACATTATCATTCACATTCCTAAGATTTTCAATTTGAGATGTTTCCAGTCTATAAGTAATGCAGTGTTAGAGGTTTTGTTTCTCCAAAATAAATCTATAGGCATACAGAATTCTGACTGACATTGCAAAAGTAGATCAAGCCTCTCTAAATTTGGTCAGAGCCTTAGACATCAGTGGAACAAATTTTGAACAACTTTTTATAAAGACTCAAGAAAGATCACCCTGCTACACCAACCATTTTTCGCTTTCTCAAGGGTGGTCGTTGCTGAGAGATTCTACTGTATATATATAGCTTTGAGTTGAAAATTCATGCCCATTTACATGCATAAGAATGAATGTAATATATGAATATTACAATAACTACTCCTTTACATTTTAAAATTTGTTTACAAATCTGTCTCTAGTTTTTATTTGAGGTTTTTTTGTTGTTGTTTTGTTTTGGTTTTTTTTTAGCCATGGATTTCCTGCAAGCCTTTTAAATAATTTCAATTTTCATCTTATTTATAAAACAGGTCGTGTTGCTGCACGCTATCTTCAACATGATTTGCCAGATGAAGTTATGTTTTACATTTTCTCCTTCTTGAAGGAGTTGGACTTATGCAATGCTGCTCAAGTTTGTCGCAGATTCAGATCAATCACTAATGATCATGAATTATGGTATGTCATGCACATGTATACACATTATATTATATACAAGGATGCCAGACTGCTGGTTTCTGTCAGCAGTCCTATTTTTTCATCTGACTTTTTGGCCTTTTAGTTTCCGGCAAAGCCGCGCACACCACTCCATGTATTCTGGGGTTGCCACGAGATTAGCTGCCTGTGGTTACAGGGATGCCCTTGCTCCGTTGGCTTGGCGGTCGCGTTGGGTTTTTCATTTCCTCGACAAATAAATAACTGTGGCATCTTTTGTATTAGTAGTAGTAGTAGAGGACTATAGCCCAGTAGGCTTTAATCGTCCCCTCTTGATGTCTTGGTCAATATTTTTCGATTAACTTTTCTACTTCCGAGTAAATTAGTACATTATTAAATTTTTATTTGAACCATTAATTAACTATTAATGATTATTTTACCAACAGTGATTATTTTTAGTCATAAATATACATCAAATGGTTTAGTTCTTCATCAACCAAAAACTTAAATTTTTGTTAATGTCTCTAGCCCGTTTACACATTTTACTCAAATTATTCCAGTAATTTATGACTCTATTTATGACTCTCTATTGCACTAGGAATATTATAAAACAGACATTTGGAAACTTTGAAGCATAGCACACTTTATGGGAGTATTCACATCAATTTACATTTCAATGTGTACATGATATTCAGTAGTAAGTATCGAGGACATTGCTGAAATTCGGTGCATGCTTTTGACATATTTCAAAATTAGAAAATAAACATGTTCCTAACCCACCATTTTGATAAAACTTTAATGGAATGTTAGTTAAGAAATCAAATTTAAAACTGGCAAGAAATCAAATTTAAAACTGGCTAAATGGAATCCATGAACCAAATCTGGAAAGGTAAGAAATCTGATCTTGAATGCCAGTATTGCAATATCATGACTCATCAACAAGGAAGAGGAATATCAATGATGCTGTCCGTTGTTATTGCTATTCGGTGTGATATTGTACATGATTATCTTCATGCAGTTCAGACCTGCCACGTATTACCATATTACGATGTTCAGAGAAAGAGAAATAGGGGGGCATGGAGGGAGGGAGGATGGATGCTTTAAGTAATAAATGATGAAGACACAAAACCCTATGGAGAAATGGTCTGGTATGGTGGTTGACAAAGAAAGTGTCGAACCAGACATTTCCCGGCATTATTATATATGTTGTCAAAGTTGTTGTAAGAAGAAGTTTACTTTCAAAAATAGTAGACATATTTTATTAGACCTATTAGTATTTTACTTTAGTGATGTGCAATGCATAGAAACGAGACTGAGTGTTAAGCAACAGGATCATTGAATCCCGTTTGATATGCCATTGGCTGTTCATGATGAGAAAATATACCTGTATTTCTAATTTGTACATTATAATATTATAATGAGCTTCAGTCTATGGCGACAGTATATTTATACTAGATCTATTTTTATAAGTGGGTCATTGGCCTCATTGATTCTTTGAACTACTTACTGATGCTAAGGACAGGGCAGTCTCATCACTTTTGGCATTTAGCCTCGTTTAAGTAGATGTACTGTCATTTCTCTAAAGGTCTTTTAAAAACCATAAGTATGACTAGAGAACTGCACACACCAATAATTTCGAAATCAAAACAATCCCCTGAAATAGCCATTTCTCATTTCATTTTCTATCCGGTTCTCGTTTTATTGTATCTCAGCCCTTACTATTATATTCTCTGTTTAAAATATACATCTTTTGAAAGTACTATACTAGGTCTAAGATTTAAATCTAGTTGATTTGCTTTGACTTTGAAGTATAAGTGCCTTTAAATTTGGTCCATCCATTGTCTTAACATGAAGCCTGATTACTCGACAGCGAAATATCTAAATCTAGATTGACTTCATCTACCTGGTCTAAGTTAGGGATCTCTATCATTAGATTTTTTTGTTTGATCTATACTTAGATTTAGATCTGCTGTCAGTTTACTATGAGTACTCATGCACTTGGTTAGGGCCGAGAATTGTATTTACTCTTTATGCACTCACTGCATTCTCAATGAAGATAGCCTTCAGGAGGATTTTAGGACAAAGAAATGGAAACCCTCCTCAGTTCTGTCCTGTTGGCTGTTGTCAGAAGGTCCAGGGAAAGTTAAAAGTCATGTAATATGGTCAAACTGCAAGTTTTGTTTCTGAACAAGTCTGAACTGTTGCTAAGAGATGTTCTTTGGGTCCAAGGTTACCATTAACGAAGCCCCAATTTCCTCAGGATAAACAAAGTGAAACAAGTTGATCAGACCAAATTTCGTTATATCTTAGATCTTAAGCCAATATATTAGAAATTTTAAAATCCTAAAAGACTGATCAGCTGTTTCTTCACTTTGAGAACAAACTCATCAGTACTGTCATGTGCTGGGCAATCTTATTTCAGTGAGGAAATAGATACAATAACTTAAGATTAAATAATCAAGACTATCTCCTTTCCTGATGCTTGATTGCCTGTGCAATAGTTGACAATGACTTCAATTAGGTTGGTTATCTTTATGGAATCAAGTCAAGATTTTTATTGAGGTTAGCGTAAATTCACCCATCATTATGATCATTGGGGAAAGACATGTTGGCCTAAAAATTTCAAATTAGAATTTGACGAAAACATCAACCCATCAAATCTTGAACAGTGTAGATTTTGTTTTACTTGATTTTTTAATGGATGAAATGTGAATAATAATTCTAGAAAATAGAATAATCAAAATCCCAAAATTGGCAATTTTGACTAAAATCACCCTATTTAGCCTGTATCTCGATAATATATTAAGCGACCATCCCATGCTTATAATTGCAGACAAATACACATATTGATTGTCCCAGTTTAATGTTTAGTAGTCACTGTTTCAGTGATCCAACTTATGTGTACTTGTGGGTCTTGCCGAGAGGTGTTAAGTTTCAGTTTATAAAAAAAACCTATGATACATATTTGAGTGCATCTGTTCACTAATTCATGTGTTTTGTCCATATTCTAGATCTAGTGGGGCATTTTTCTTTTCTTTTTGAATGTTTCATAATCATAATAATGGATTTAATCATCTATATTTATGATTTTGAATGGATTTTTTAAATCTTGAAAGTTCTGTTTTATGAGATGATATATTTTAAACACAAATGTTATATGTGGTTTGTGGTTGCTGAAAATGTTCTAATATTTTCAGAATGATTTTACGCTTTTTGTTTGTTTGTTTTTTTTGTTGTTTTTCTCAGGAAGGTGCTTTACATGGAAGTATTTGAATACGAGTCTCCACTCATGAATCCTGAGCCACGTGTTTTTCAGTTTATATCAGCAGACGATGTAAATTATGACAACCCATGGAAAGAAAGTTTCAAGCAACTGGTAAGTTTTAAGTAAAGAAAAAAAAGTCTTTTCGGAGTCCCTGATTATTTCCATTTATGGTGAATAATTTGTGATGTGTTTTTATGGGTAAGCTTTGCTCATAAATGTATTGATTTAATCACAATTGTTTGGCAGTCTGGCAAAAGCACCCTTTTGAAGGGAATTGTGGTTTTTGAGTTTATTGTTTTATGGCGGAAACCAGATTTTGTCTCAGACCATCTACTTGAAAACCCCAATTTTCATGATTTTTTAATTTAATGTTAGGCATAAGTATTACATATCATTTTTTAGCTTAGGGTCTGAGGAATCTAATTCTGCAAAAAAAATGAGCGTGAGGGTCTTATGTAATCGGGAAAATTAGGTCAAACTTACTTACTCCCCTTTGCCTGAATATTCCAAAATTCAATTTCAAAATGAATTTGTGGCTTCATGGAGTGCTACATATTGGAAGGAACACAACAAAACACTCATATATGATAAGTAGTGAATCCTGATGCACAATTGTTATGGTTATATAACATTTATTACATAATAAATAAAAGTAAAACAGGGGGACATAACACCGAGAGTAAAAGTAAAAAAAAACCCAAACAAACAACAAGAAAAGAGACTAAAATTAAATGGAAAAGCTGTAGTGACAGCAGTGGTCCATAGACATCTCCTCTG
>JBCJKF010414123.1:0-12500 GCA_039654545.1 Plocamopherus ceylonicus | reverse complement strand
GCAATTGACGACGCGGAGAGGTGACATGTAAAAGGTGCAATGAAATTGTGTTTCTTGAATGGAAAATGAGGTCGAAAGACCATGGGCGACTCCCAAAAGAAGACAGTGAGAAGAAATCTTGACACGAAAGACTTTGGTTGACTTTCAAAATTCGACAACGTGGAGAAATGATATTCATACGAAAGACTAAGGCAGGGGTGCTAAGGAATAGATTGGAAGTCTCTTCAATGATAGGAAAAACGTAAAAAAGTAAATGTCTCGATATGTATTGAAGATATGGTATTTGTGATATTCAAGATGTTGGTCCTATAATCTTATCCAATAAAATCAATGCTTCTCTCTATAAAATTGAAAACAACAAAACAAAGAGAAACTAATAATCAATATTGTTAATTAATGGCATCAACAACCTTGAATTTTAAACAAAATATTGCCAGACACATTTATTACCGACTAAAGCTGGATGTAAATAAAACGTCTATTCAACATTTAAAGCATCAATGTTGTCTTTGGTGACAGATGAATCATTATGAATATATGCATTGTATATTGCCTTTGCTGATAAATAACAAAAAAGCAAAATAATATCAAATCGAATAAACGCTAAAGTGAACATTCATTGTGTGCTTGTGTAAGTGCAATGGGTTTTGGATTTTGGATTCTTTTTCTTATTAGAATGGCGATGCCCCATACTTTTATAAAATCGGGGTGAGTATATTATGATTCATGCATTTAGAAATTAATCGGGTTCTTTACAACCACTATGTTTTTCTTGGATTTTCTTTTCGGGGAATCTCCTCTGATTCGTCTCAAACTAGGCGCGTGGACTCCTGGTGATTTAGATCGGGAACGGGAGCGAGATGTGGAGCGAGTCCGTTTCCGGTGTTCTTCAGGAAGATCCAGATAAGCGCAGTTCGCGTCGGAGCTTTGGTCTTCGCCGGAGGAAGTGACTCCTGAAGTATGGTAGACGCCGTCCTCTTCACCTCCAGATTCATCCGGGAAGACAGTTATCTGCGGACTGGCTGGGCGTGCGCCTCCATCGTCGGGTCCTCCGACGCAGACCGAGGGGAGCTGTTGGTTCTGTTTGCTTTGGTCATCATCTGTTATTGCGACGAGGGGCACCGCGTCAGTTCCACGTCCAGATTTTGGTGATAGTGCGCAGGCCGTGCTCGAATCCTTGCGAATCAGCTTGGGTTTGATTTTAGAGCGTCCCCGATCTCTCTTTCCCTGGTTGTCTTGAATGGTTATTCCATCACCACTTGATTCATGCTCCTGATTCGGTGCATTTTCTTCAGTTTCGTCGTCTACTGATTGGTCAACATTTTCTGCTTGTTCGGATACATTCAAATTTTCTGCTACTCGTGAACCCTCCAATTCTTCGCCTACACAGTCAGAACTCAGAGATTGTTCATCACTTGCGTCGGTCTTATTCGACGAGTCAGGCTCACCCATTTGAGTAACACATTCATTTATATCTTCTTCTGGGGCATTTCCAGACTGCGATTGAAGGAGAGCTTTAGCCCTCGCTTTTCTTAGCCTGCGTTTCTTCGACTTTGACATGGTCACGGGTTCATGAGGTTCCTCGGTACGGCTTTCTTTGTCACTTGTCGATATTTGATCCTCAGAATCTCGACTCTCAATGCTCTGCTGGGGTGTTAATTTCCCATCGGAGTTGAGAGTTTCATCTGTGGTCTCTGAGGATGATCCAATATTCATCTCATTTGTATCCTTCCCTAAATCCTGTATCACTCCGGGAGATCCAACAACGTTTTTATTGTCGGATTTCCTTTTTGATTTCTTTTTCTTTTTCTTCTTGTCCTTTACCTCTTGAACTTCTACTTCTACGGGCGCATTGACATCCGGATCATCATTAATACCCATTTTACTACCCATCGCACCCATAGTCGGCGTATCACTAGCCTCTTTGGATATTGTGATTCCTTTCTCATCGGATGATGATACTACAGGTTGCCCAAGATTATCTGTAACTTCGTCAACACGCTCTTGACACAATTCTTCTTGCGAGTCTAGGCTGTCGCCACGGTCCATTGCCCAGTCCCATTTGGATGGATCATCACTCATTGCCCTTGATAGTTTTGCTGACATTGATCTTTCATAGAGTGATGGAATTTTTCTCTTGTCTTGGCTCTCTGCGTTTTGCATTGTTGCCTCATCAGCTTGTTCAACGGGAGCAGCAACTCGGCTCTCTGTTACAACACGTTCCCCACACTCTGCCAAATTTGTATCAGAATCAGATTTTGATTCCGTTTTGATTGTGGCCTCTGTAACTTTCTTATCCTGTGATATAGCTTCTACAGCATCACAAAGCGCAAGTGAAGATATGTTATCTTGAGGTACCTCATCGTCTGGAGAGATCTGGTCAGCCTCAAGCTGTTTTCCCTCTTCAACAGGTAAGTCGTTTGCTTTTTTCTCCTCATCCCTTGCCAGGGGACTCTGGGAAGGTTGATATGTCTCAAAGTCTTCCAGTAAACGATCTTGATCTATTGGACTCATTGGAGAGTTGGTATCGTCGACGTCTTCAATAGCTACCTCTACTTCGGCCATCAGTACAATTTCCTGGGAGATTGCCGATGCAACCTCATCGCATAGACGTTCTTGGTGATCTGGAGAAGTGATAAAATCGGAATCCGCCTCAACAAAATCTTCTTCGTGATCATAGTCGCTGCAACTTTCCTCTTCATCGCTTTCATTTTCTTGCTCCTCTTCTTTGGCATCGGCGTCACATTCAAGAGAGGCGTCGTCAGTGTGTTCATTCGGGGTCCTTTGGGACTCATCAACGGCATTGCCTTCACTCTCCTTACTCCCATCAACTCTTTTCACTGCTGGAGTCGCGTCGGCTTCATTTTCTTCGGCCGTTTCGGGATGATGAAGTTCAGAAGTTGACGTAGGTGAAACGTCTAGTTCTTCACATTGTTCTTTACTCATGTCCTCATCTTTCATTTGTTCTTGGGTTTCGCTCTCTACGTCTTTTGTCAGCTTCTGGGTGGTTTCAAAAACATAGGTGTCCATTTCTGTCTTTGAACACGTCTGATCATGTTCAAGGGGGAGTTGTTCACTAGCCGCGTTCGTTAATGGCCGCGAAGTGAGGAGTAAAGAAGATTGTGGTTCCAATTCAGAATCTGTCGATTCAGATGCCAGAATACAGCTGCCTGCAGAGGTGCCCATTATTGGGGATTGATCTGGGGCGGTAAACTGCATTGCATGCACTACTGCAAATGATGACTCATTAGCTTCCAAAGCCTCGTTGACAATATTTTCCGCTACTTCATCAGTGTGTCTGTCTTCAAAGTAAGAAGCAGATGAATAAGACTCTAACATATCCTGGTCCTGACATACTGGACCGAAATCTTCTCCAGATGTAGTGAACAACTGGCTTTCTGTCAGGACTGTACTATTTTCCTTTGTGAATGTTTCCAGTCTGTCAGAATTCTCCTGCTGGTTGGCGGGCATGCATTTAATGGATTTGTCATTGTCAGACGTAACAATCTGCTCTGTGGAACTACACTGAGAATCAGAGGCGGTTACAATGTCGGGCATGTCTTCTGAAACCTCAACTTTTGGGTTTTGATCTGTGGAAGAGGTATCCTCTTGTTCAGCTTCGTCGCTGCATTTAGGATGTTCTGAGAGAAGCCTGTTGCCATGCTGATCTACGTAATACAGAGTTTGAAGGCGGAATAAGATAGATTGCTCTGAATCAGAAGAAGCCTTTTCTTGTGACGATTCGTAAATGGCAAGAGGATAATCGGGACCAATTATAAATGATTCTTTATGGTCGACCTGGTTGTATGTTTCAGCTTCTGCAATTATCTCTTCTTCAGCTTCTTCTTTCTGCTGTTGTTGTTGTTGTTGTTGATGATGTTGTTGTTGTCGTTGCTGCTGCTGTTGTTGCAGTTCTTGTTCTTGTACTGGTTCTTGTTTAAATTCGACTTGTGTTTCCTCAACACATTCATCTACATCCTTTTCTAGTTCATGTGCTCCTTTATCGTCTTCTTCATTTTCATTGTCAACATCACAGTATTTTTCATCATCTTTGCTGCTTTCAATTTCTTCTTGTGAGCTCTTGGCCTCTATTGGAAGATGCTCCGTTTTTCCTTCTTTAGATTCAGAGTCAGTCGTGCTGCATGGTGTATCTAAATCTGTCAGCAGGTTTGAATATTGTTCTTCCCCTTTCTGGTCATCTTCATGATAGGGATCTGATTGCAGTTCTTTCCCTTGGTCCTCCTGCGCAGTCAGGCCGCACGCTTCGGGTGCCATTTCTTTTTCCTCGTCCTCTATGTCCAAACTACCTTCATCGCTTTGCACCTCCCTTTGGAAATACTGCAAGAATTGTGGATCCACCCAGCCTCCTTGTCTAAACTTGCTGAAGACAAATTTCAATTTCCGCTTTGATTGTTCCACTTCATAAGATGTGGCTCTGTCGATCGATGGATCATTTTCACTGTCATCCACAGATTCGCTTTGAGAAGCATTTTGATTTTCTTCTTCTGGAATACACTGTCCATCAATAGTGCTGCTCCCTACTGAATCCTTAGGCGTAGCAGCAGCTGCTTTAACGGTTTCGTCATTGCTTTCGGGTCCCCCTGATACAGTGCCCAGGAGGATCATAATTTCATCAAGAATTTCGTAAATTTCTTGTTCAAGCTTTTCTCTTGGAAGGATGTCTATGGTTTCTTCGTCAGCTGCAACTTTTTTCATGGAGTCGGAGCTGTCCGATGGGGATGCAACAGTGTCAGGCTCCTCGGACAGGGACGGCAAGGATGCTGTACTCTCTTCCCTCTCCCTCAGACGACGCTGAGTAAGTCTGTTAGAATAAAGGAACTTTCATTATCAAATGCTTTATTGATTAAGGAGACGAGAGGTTTTAGAAGACAAGTTGTATATATCATATATATGTGATATATATATATATATATGATATATAAATATTTAGAGATAGATAGATATATAGATCGTTAGATTGATTGATAGATAGATAGATAGATACATACATAGATAGATAGGTAGATAGATAGATAAATAGATAGATAGATAGATAGGTAGGTAGATAGATAGATAGATAGATAGGTAGGTAGGTAGGTAGGTAGGTAGATAGATTATAAGGCACTAAAACACTTGAAATATTCCAAGATTCAATACAACAGGGACAGATAATGTTGTTCAGGAACATTAGCACGTATAAAAGTTAAAAGAAATTGTACTCTATTTTTTAAGTCAAAATTGAATGAAAATTCACATTGAGATATATACATGCATGTATGTGTCTGTTTGTCTGTGTGTGTGTGTTTGTGTGTGTGTGTGTGTGTGTGTGTGCGCGCGCGCGCGTGCGCGTGGCAGGCCGTCGGAAATCGATGTCAAGTCGTCAGACGGAACATGCAAGGAGGCGAAGTCGCATATTGTGTGTGTGTGTGTGTGTGTGTGTGTGTGTGTGTGTTTGTGTGTTGAGATAATTGGAGAAAGGGAAGTTTTGGAAAAAGGGCCAATAAGTTAAAGTTTCTCACCCACCTCGAAGACATAGAAACGTAGAAGAAAAGCTTACTTACCCTGATACGACTTCCGTTTTAGATTTAGACATACATCCAGTGTTCAGTTCACTTGCTAGCTTTTCCACTAATGTGTCGACAGCATCGATAACATCCATATGAGTATGGTCCCCACTCATTCGTCGTGAGAATGACGTCATCATAGAATGGACTTCAGCAAGCTGGGCAGTGTATTCTTCACCTACAAATTGGAAAAGAGATGAATCGTCAAGAATGTATAAAGTTGTATGTTTTTAATACTTTTTATACGCGTCAAACCTTTAAAATGGGACAGCATCTTATTTTTTTCATCCGTACTCTGCAATAAAGATGCAAAAGAAATAAAGCAAATTCCGGCTTTTACGTGTTGAGTGATTGGGGAGCACAATGCAGAACATTCTCAAGCTACTTTGTTTGATGCATTACAGTCATAATAAATGGACTTTCTGCTTAATATTGTTTGGTCGTTTTTGTTTATTTTTTTCGTTTTTTATTTTTTCAGAAACCGGGGTTTGATACATACATACCTATCATCTTATTGAATAAACATGCAAAATTGTGTAAGTCAGCTCTTACGAAAGAAAAATGTTAGAGACTCGATGCTTAGAAACTAAAAAACAACAACAAACAACAACAACAAATCACAACCCTTTGAGTGAGTTGCGAATGTAAATGGTGATTTTCAATTTTACTCACCTGGTATTTGCTGTAAGCTTTGCTCAACTTCGGGTCCTTCTCCGCGATCTTGGACATGCTCAGAATGGTCAGTCGTTTCTTGCTCAATTTCGTCGGGAGACTGAAACTTGTCAAGGCAGGGGTCGCCAATCTGGGAAGAAATGGCTGGGGTTGAAAGCTGGGTCTCTTCTTGAAACTGATGGGTTGTTTGTTGATCCACATCATCTGCATCCAAATCAGTGACAGGGACTGTGTTTTGAGGTGTATCTGGCAAATTGCCAACAGCCGTTGGGTCCTGAGAATAATCATCGCACGAATATGTGGATTGGAGTTCTGTTTGATATTGTTTGCAAGTGTCAGCGTCATACAAATCCCGTCCTTGCTCATCTGTTGATGTTGAAATGTCGGTTGGCGTCATGCCTCCTTCACTTGAGGCAGTCAAAAGTTGAGATTCTTCTTCTTCAATTGGTATCTGTGGTCTTTCAACATCATCGATCGACGCAGAAGCTGGTATCATCGACTCGTCCTCCTCAGATTTCTCCACTTTATCGGTAGGATAGGTATCGTCCACTTGCGAATGCAGTGTCTCCGAGTCAATAAAACCGAAATTGGTGACTCTGCATTCAGTGGAATCGATTTCTTTGGCGCTATCATCACCCGTCGATTGACGGCGTTCTTCGAACACCTGATTATTTTTGGAGTGATCTGCGGGGACGTCCATGCCAGGACTGTCGCTTCTCTGGGGAAGCATTTGATTTTCGGTCGAACAGGAGCTTTCAATAATTTCGATTTCATTCGACTCGTTAAAGCTTTCGTGGAAGGCTTTGTCCATTCGGATTTGCTTTTTATCTTCATGAACTGTCGAGGAGCCTGTAGAATCGGCCTGTGGTTTGTGATCTTCATCAACAGACATTGGACTGTCCGGCCTGACTATTGTGTTGGCTGACGTAGAAAATGGTGACCCGAAACCGATATCGATTTCTTCAGCACACGTACCCTGTGGAATCATTCCAAACGCCTCCATCATCTTTATAACTTCCGGCGAAAGAGGCTCTGTTGACTCGTGTGATGAAGCGGAGAGCGTACGATGTCTGTCAGTCCTCACGTTCAGATCGGGTAGTTTATCCGTGTCAGTGATTCCCCAAACTTCCAGCATGCCACTGTAAGCGTTTCTATCTAAGGCTAAAGAAGTAGCGGTTTCATTTAGGTCTTCAATTGAAGTTGCTTCTTGGCCCTCGTTTGTTTGTCTCGCAATAGTAATGCGGCATTGTCCATCAAGGTCGTCCTCTCTGGGCTGTTGGTCAAGCAAGTTATGGACTTCTATTTTCTGACATTCATCAAGAGCTGTTTGTTCCTCTCCGACATCATTCTGTTCTTCTCCGCCTTCAATAGTTTGAACTTGTTTTTCGTTGGCTTCGGCTCTTTCTGTTTGTTCTCCCGCTGCACGAATTGGCATTTGCTTTTCTTCGATTTCAGTTATGTGTGTATGTTCATTATCTTCAATAACTGCTTTCTCTTCTTCTCCAGCTTCAACCACTTCTTTTTGTTCTTCTTCGGTTTCATCAATTTCTTTTTGTTCCTCTCTGCCTTCAACAATTTGTTTTTGATTTTCTTCGACACTCTCAATAATTTCTGTCTGCTCTTCTTTGTTTTCAACATTTTCTTCTTGTTCCTCTGTAGCAACAGTTTCTTTAATCTTCTCTTCAGCATCCACAATTTGTTCGTATTTTTCAACGGCTTCAGGTATTTCTTTTAGTTCTTCTTGGGCTCCAACGATTCCGTCTTGTACAGTTTCAGTGTCAACTATTAGTTGTTGGTCTTCTTCGATAACATTTACAATTTGTTCTTTTACGTCTTCAACTTCGACAATTTGTTCTTTTTCTACCTGGGCTTCAACGATCTGTTTTTGTTCTTCGCCCACATTTCTTTCATTAAATTCTTCTTCCACTTCATGAATATGTTTTTGTATTTGTTCATCTTCAACTATTTCTTTTTGTTCGTCTCCGGCTTCAACACTTTCTGTTTGTTCGTCTCCGGCCTCAACAAAATCTGTTTGTTCGTCTTCGGCTTCAACAATTTCTATGTGTCCGTCTTCGACTTCAACAATATCTGTTTGTTCGTCTCCGGCCTCAACAATTTCTATTAGTCCGTCTCCGGCTTCAACAATGTCTATTTGTCCGTCTTCGGCTTCGACAATTTCTTTTTGTTCGTCTTCGGCTTCAACAATTTCATTTTGTTCGTCTTCGGCTTCAACCATTTCTTTTTGTTCGTCTTCGACTTCAATATTTTGTATTTGTTCTGCTTCAACGGCTTTAACAACCTCTTCCTTGTCAATTCCGGCTTCGACATTTTGTTTTTGTTCTTCTTGGGCTGCTTCAAAAGCTTCTATTCGTGCATCTTCTACCTCACTACTTTGCCTCTGTTCTTCGTCGGCCTCTGCAATCGCTTTAAGTTCTTCTCCAGCTCCGACCATTTCGTTTTGATTTGTATCGGCATTAATAGCTTCTTTTTGTTTCTCTTCTGCTTCGATTGCATCTTTGTCCTTGGCCATGTCATCTCTTTCTGCCTGTTCTCCTCCATCGTCTTCAAGTCGCCGTTGTTGATCAGCTTGTTGGTTTTCTTCAACATCCTTTTTGTCTTCCCCTTTTTCTTCTTCTCCCTTGACGTATTCATATCCGGCCTGTGAAGTGTCACTGCCTTTCACTGTGGATTCTGGTTCTTCAATGCCTCCCGCCAAATCAATAATTCCTTCTTCTACCTCTGGATACAATTGAAATTTCACCATTTCGTCCACAGAAAGCACAACTTCCTCATTTGACGGGGATTCTGACCCATCTTGCCTTTCCCAAGTGGAAGTTTCTGCATGACCATCGAGAACAACATCTCCCTGCTGTTCTCTTGCTGTTTGATCTGGTTTCGTTTCGTCACTTGTATTATTGTCATCTTTGTCCTCTTTGTCTCTTAGACCATCTTCTATGTACGGGTCTGCATCCAGACTCTCTACGCCATGGGTCAGCTCAATAATGCCCTCTCTGCTTTCAGGATACAGCTCGCTCTTTACCATGCCTTCAACAGATAGAATAATTTCTTCTCTAGCCAAAGACCCGTCTTTGGCTTGATCATCCATTGAGGTGGAGTCATCCTCTTGGTGTGTTGATCCAAGCTCTTTGGTTTCCAGTGATCCATCAGCTTCAGAATCTGTAACTTCCTCTTCACTTGGGTTTTGTATCTCCGAAGCTTCAATGTCCTTACAATCATCATGGACCCCTCCTTCTTGTCGCGTTTCAGATTTATCATCTGATCCCATCGGACCAATACTGTAACCATCATCGCCATCCTTTTCAATTTCATCCTCAAAACGACATCCTGCGTCTGAATCTATATCAGGCATTCCTTGTTGTTCAGCAAGGTGGGTCCGTTCGATAATTCCCTCTGTACTTTCAGGATACAGTTCGGTCTCCACCATATCCTCCACAGACAGGATAACGTCTTTTCTTGACAAAGTCTCCTCTGTTGTTGGATCGTCCATTGAGATGGAGTCATCCTCTTGGATGGTTGATTCTGGTTCTTCCTGCTGTTGCTGTTGTTGTTTCTGTTGTTGTTGTTGTTGTTGTTGTTGTTGTTGTTGTTGTTGTTCTTCTTCTTCTTCTTCTTCTTCTTCTTCTCCCTCTCCTCCTCCTTCACTGTTTGCTTTATCTTCTATTTTTTCTTGTTTTTCTTCTTCTTTCTCGCTTTCCACAGATTTTTGGCTTTCACTCAGATCAATGATGCCTTCTTCCACCTCGGGATATAACTCAAATTTCACCATTTCATCCACAGATAATACAACTTCGTCCTTAGAGGAAGCATCGGGTGACTCTGGTCTTTTCAAATGAAGTTCGTCTTCTTGCTGTCCTTCGGTTTCCTGATCTGCCACGACCTCGTCAACACAGCTCGTATTATCACCGTCTTTACCCACGCTATCATTTATGTGTGTATCTGGATAAGGAACTCCTTCTTGTTCAACAGCATGGGACAGTTCAATAACGTCCTCTGTGTTTTCAGGATGCAGCTCGGTCTTCACCATGCCATCCACAGACAGAATAATTTCTTCTGTTGACAAAGGCTCCTCTGTTGTTTGATCTTCTTTTGACATTTTCTCTTCTTGTTCATTTATTGATTCTGGCTGCTTGGTTTCTTGAGACTTATCGGTGTCTTTATCTACCTCTTCGGGTTCCAAGCCACCTTTCTGTATTTCTGTGTCTTCTTGTTTAACCGGACTGGTTTCTTGTTCCTTCGACTTGGAAGCCTGACTGTAATCGTCGTCCCCTTCCTTTAGTGGTTGTTGTTCTTCTTGCAGCTGCCCTTGGTGCTGCTGCTGCTGCTGCTCTTCTTCTTCTACTTCTTTTTCTTCTTCCTCCTCCTCCTCCTCCTCCTCCTCCTCCTCCTCTTTTTCTTTTTCATGTTTTGCTTCATCTTCTACTTTTTCACTTTCTTCTCCTTCTTTCTCGCTTTCCACGGATTCTTGGCTTTCACTCAGATCAATGATGCCTTCTTCCACCTCGGGATATAACTCAAATTTCACCATTTCATCCACTGACAAAACAACTTCCTCCTTAGAGGAAGCATCAGGTGACCCTGATCTTTCCAAATGAACATTGTCCGAGTGATCGACATGAAGTTCATATTCTTGCTGTCCTTTGGTTTCCTGATCTGCCACGACCTCGTCAACACAGCTCGTATTATCACCGTCTTTACCCATGCTATCATTTATGTGTGTATCTGGATAAGGAACTCCGTCTTGTTCAACGGCATGGGACACTTCAATAACGCCCTCTGTATTTTCAGGATACAGTTCGCTCTTTACCATGCCATCCACGGACAGAATAATTTCTTCTGTTGACAAAGTCTCCTCTGTTGTTCGATCATCTTTTGATGTGGCCTCTTGTTCTTCATTTATTGATTCTAGTTGCGTGGTGTTTTGAGACGTGTCGGTGCCTGTGTCTGCCTCTTCGGGTTCCAAGCCACCTTTCTTTATTTTTGTGTCTTCTTGTTTGGCCGGAATGGTTTCTTGTTCGTTCGACTGGGGAACCTGACTGTAATCGTCGTCCCCTTCCTTTAGTGGTTGGTGTTGTTGTTGTTGCAGCTGCTCTTGTTTTTGTTGTTGCTGCTGTTGTTGTTGTTGTTGTTGTTGTTCTTCTTCTTCTTCTTCTTCTTCTTCCTCCTCCTCCTCCTCTTTTTCTTTTTCATGTTTTGATTCATCTTCTACTTTTTCACTTTCTTCTCCTTCTTTCTCGCTTTCCACGGATTCTTGGCTTTCACTCAGATCAATTATGCCTTCTTCCACCTCGGGATATAATTTAAATTTCACCATTTCATCCACAGATAATACAACTTCCTCCTTAGAGGAAGCATCGGGTGACCCTGATCTTTCCAAATGAACATTGTCCGAGTGATCGACATGAAGTTCATATTCTTGCTGTCCTTCGGTTTCCTGATCTGCCACGACCTCGTCAACACAGCTCGTATTATCACCGTCTTTACCCACGCTATCATTTATGTGTGTATCTGGATAAGGAACTCCTTCTTGTTCAACAGCATGGGACAGTTCAATAACGTCCTCTGTGTTTTCAGGATGCAGCTCGGTCTTCACCATGCCATCCACAGACAGAATAATTTCTTCTGTTGACAAAGGCTCCTCTGTTGTTTGATCATCTTTTGACATTTTCTCTTCTTTTTCATTTATTGATTCTGGCTGCTTCGTTTCTTGAGACTTTTCGGTATCTTTATCTACCTCTTCGGGTTCCAAGCCACCTTTCTGTATTTCTGTGTCTTCTTGTTTAACCGGAATGGTTTCTTGTTCCTCCTCCTTTAGTGGTTGTTGTTGTTGTTGTTGTTGTTGTTGTTGCTGCTGCTCTTCTTCTTCTTCTTCTTCTTTTTCCTCTTCCTCTTCTTCCTCCTCCTCCTCCTCCTCCTCCTCCTCCTCCTTTTCATGTTTTGCTTCATCTTCTACTTTTTCACTTTCTTTTCCTTCTTTCTCACTTTCCACGGATTCTTGGCTTTCACTCAGATCAATGATGCCTTCTTCCACCTCGGGATTCAATTCAAATTTCACCATTTCATCCACTGACAAAACAACTTCCTCCTTAGAGGAAGCATCGGGTGAGTCTGGTCTTTTCAAATGAAGCTTGTCCGAGTAATCGACATGAAGTTCATCTTCTAGCTGTCTTTCGGTTTCCTGATCTGCCACGACCTCGTCAACACAGCTCGTATTATCACCGTCTTTACCCACGCTATCATCTATGT
>JBCJKF010411902.1:0-13950 GCA_039654545.1 Plocamopherus ceylonicus | reverse complement strand
TCTCTCTCTCTCTCTCCTCTCTCTCTCTCTCTCTCTCTCTCTCTCTCTCTCTCTCTCTGTCTCGTTCTCTCTCTCTCTCTGACCCATCCTTCCCATTTCTAAAAATCTGTTCCCCTGACGACCCCTTCTACTTTTACCATTTTCCAACTCATGTTCTTCATACAGGAAACCAGAACACCGGTAACATGAAACCATCCACCTCTTACTCTTATTCCTCTCATGGATCTTCTGGTAACACTGACACGGGTAACACAGGAACTATGACTGGCTCGTCTCACGGCTTCCGGTATACCGGTACTGGTGGCAAATTGTCTTCAGTTTTATTTTCCAACAGAGGTAAGTTTTGGACACAAACATGCTGATTTCATGATGATGGTTTTAATAGGTTCTTTCTTTAGCATCTGGAAGTAAAATGCGTCTTCTTTATTATTATTCATTTTGTCTGCTTGTTTTTTTCCACAGATGCATCCACGGGCAAGCTTCGTTAAGACCTGATGTTACTTCAATGGCGTATGATTTATTTTTTCCTTAGATTTTTCTTTTTGTTCCAGTAATAACTTTACTTTCATATCGCCAACAAATTTGATTGAGACATTAAACATGCTTCTGTCTAGGCTGTTTAGTTTTGATAATCTTTAATATAAAATACCATGGGAAGCCAATGATAAAACGATTCAAATATGAAATAGAGATAAAACAGTTTGAATCTAATGGAGATCAATTTTCAGTGTATCTTCATAATATCGACATGGTAAAGCTAATTTATTATTTTTTTGTTTGTTTGTGCGATGGTGAGGCTTTTTTGTTTTGTTTTTTCATTTTATTTGTTTTGTTTTTGTTTTATTTTGTTTTTGTTTTGTTTATTTTGTTTTGTTTTTGTTTTGTTGTTTGTTTTTTGTGTGTGTTTTTTGTTGTTGTTGTTTTTTTTTTGGGGGGGGGGGGGGGGGCTGGGCTTTTATTTTGTTTAATGGTTTTCTGAATGGTATTTTGTCTTATAATTCACCCATCCCTCTGCATTAAACTAGTACCTGCAGCATAGCCATTAAAACTAAGGACATGTAATGTACATGGCAACATATTTTTGACTACAGTATGTAATATTTTCGTCAAGTCAGTTCCGTTTATATCTTGAATCATTTTGGAATGATTCCCCACCAAACCTTCTCATTAGAAATTAGAGCATTAATTGAAAATTTCTCCGACACTTTTACTTTTTTACGGTAGGAGTAAAGCAAATGCGATTAGTGGGATAGAATCTCTTTTTCTTTTTTTGTACTTGCTTTTTTCTTACTAATTTTTAGCCAGCTTTTTCTTTTTTTTTTTTTCTTTGCTTAACATGGGCTGCTTGTAGGTCTGGTGACCTTTCAATGCCCTGTGGTATGTCAAAGATAAAATTATAAACAACATAGCTTTTTATATATATTTTAATCATAATCATATATTTTTTTTTTAGTATGTAGGTCTTTGTAAACAGCAACCTTAAAACCATTCAAACATTTTGAGTTTTTCATTTCAAAATTCAAATTGTTCCAACATTTGACTGCTTACTACACCCAAAGAATTATCATCTTTCTTGATGTTGACTTGCTTTTTATTGCGACCCCAATTCATCCTTTAGGGAAACCAATTCTGTTTGTTGTGGTTGATAACTAAATTCTCATATGGGGGTTTGCATCTCTTATGAAAAGTAAATTTTCTTATGATAACTAATTTCTCTTATGACGAACAACTTCTGTTATGATAGCTAACTTCTCTTATGTCAACCTCCCTTTTAATTGGTCATGATTAGACCGGTGCCGTTTCTGAACTATCCCGTGTGAAAAAATTGTATTCATGTTTTACTGAATACTCTCCATCAACGATCATTGCGATTAAAGACTATTTTTATTATTCATTGCTTATTTACTTTAACACTTCTGACATCGGATTAACGCAATCTTTCCAAAACATTCATAAAAAAAAAACAAACAAACAACCCACAGAAAGCTTTCATGCTTCTGCTTACATATGAAACATCAATTTTAAAATCAATAAAGTATAAAGGAAATTATATTGTCAGGCCATTTTCATAGACAAGATATCGACTTGCGCTTTTCCATATAAAATTATTTTCAGAGTGACATGTACATTTAGATAATATCAGTCTCATATATGTGACGCATGAATGTTTAAAGACTATTGTTCTTATGAAAGCCTTGAACTTGGATAAAATAGATTGAATAAGTGTTCAAAAGGCAACTTTATCTATTTTGTTTGTGTGTGTGACAAAACCAATTTGAGTGACATTAAAATGAATTATGAATCATGTCATTTGAATGCACGAAGCCATATGTACAGCAGCACTTTTGAACTTAGAGGAAAGGACTTTTCTCCACTTTGTCAAATAATATGAGGCGCTGCCATTGTGCATGGATAGCTAAATGTGATTCCCCTAGGCTACATTAAACACAATTATATCATGTCATATAAAATATGTTCAGCCATTTTTTCATTGTCATTCCCTTCCTCTTCATCTTACTTCCCATTTTGTTTTTTTGTTTTTTTTGTTTTTTTTGCTATTTTGTTAAAACAACAACTTTAAAAAGGAAAATTAAATAAACTTAATATGTAGCTCTTTCTACAACAGCTAACAAAGTCCCCTGAAAACAAGCTTAAAGGACTGCACATCACACATTTGAAATCCTTTCAATTGATGCTTGAGACGTCCTTTTTCATTGAAAATATGTATATTTATATAGGTATTTTGAAGAAATGAGAGAAAAAAGAACAAGACCTTTGTCTTACAAAAGTTTATTCAGCAGAATTTATTAAGAACTACATAACATGCATGCATTTTAAAGGATAGATTGATAAAAACTCACAAGAAAAATATGGGGCACAATTTTTTTTATCATTATAGAAGATATTCTACCCCCCTCCCCCATCAAAAACACCCAATAACAACAACAATAACAGCCCATCCCCCCAAAAACGGAACACACAAAAAACCATAAAAGAAAAAATAACAAACACAAAATCTAACACCCCCCCCCAAAAAAAAAAAAAATAATAGCAACAGCTAAAAACCCTAATAAAACCAAACTAAAAACAAAAGATATAAAAAAAAAAAAGAACACAGCCAATCTTTCAACCATTTAGCCCTCCCAATTCCTCAGCCGTACGAAGAAACAAAACATAAATAAATAAATAAAAATAATTTATAAAAATGCAAATATATAATATAGATATGAAAATGATGAAAAGAAAATCCCAAACAATTTCTTTTACTTAAAAAGGGATAAAAAAAAAAAAAAAGACAACAACAATACAATAGCAGGATTTCTCAAAAGTACAGATTTACTTCAGATTTACAGTACAATCAATTTATATATATATATTATATCCACAAGCCAACATTATATATTTCATTAAAATCAGATCTATTCCAGCAATGATTTTCACATCTGAATGATGTAAATGTAGGACATAATATTTAAATTCAGAAAAGTAAATAAATAATTAAAATATTAAGTAACAATTTTTCAGAAAGACATATTTTATAACACTTCCTTAAGAACCAGCTTTTATTACAAAATATGAACTTTATTGAAAAGTAGGAGTGCTTTAGATTTGTGATTTCCAAATCAACTGCATTACCGCTTGGCTTACTTGGAATATGGATACTCATAACTGTTCTAAAATAATTCATACTTATTCTCTATTTTTTCGAATGTTCCTCTAATCAAATAAAATGTTCCACTGCTGATAAATACATGTTAGGTAACATTTTTATGAAGAGTGAAACTCTTATTATGTGTAATATTTGCTCTCCAACACCATAAATATAGTGTACATACATGATTTTATTATGAATCTTTAATATTCCAAGGTAATTGTTATGGATTTAATTTGATATTAAGGAGAATGAGTAATATGAACCCTAGTAATGTTGAATGACTACTAAATATTATAGACCATATACCATAGAACAAGCTTCATAATGTATCAGACATACACAATATACGCACAAATCAACTACAGCATTCCAAAATGTCTAAGAAAGTTCATAGTTTCACAGCATAACAATATATTTTGACAGACAATTGCAAAATATGGAAAAAAAAATTATAAAAATATTTAGCTGTATAAAATATGTGTTATTTTGTTATAAAAGAGATAGCACCATTGGAGTGAGAGTTTCTCATATATGAGACTAAAGACACAATAATAATATAACTGGAACTGCATAAGTGAACAGGTTAAAAATATACATCACTTTTTTAAAGAAAAGTAAGCTTTAACGCAAAATACAATGAGGATAAAAAACAACAACTATAAAACAAAACAAACCAACAAACTTTTCAATATCAAAATGTAATCACAATTATTAGTTTTTCCTTTTTGCTTTGATCAAAATGATAAGATGATAAATTCAATGAATCATTTTCAAAGAGGAGAAGTTGAAACACAAATGCTTACAATTTTCATAAATATGTTTTGAAACACAGCAAGATAAAAAAAAGAAATGATTAATTACTCCTTGTAAATTAATGAAGTATTAGCAGGTTTACAGAAAGACGATGTTCTGGCGGGGGGAAAAACAAAAAAGAAAACAAAAATCCCCAAAACAAACAAGGAAAAAAACCCATATTGCATTAATGAAGAGACAGGTTTAATTTTGAGATTTCTACTGCAGCTGAGACTAAAATTAAAAACACAAAAAGTCGCTAAAAAAAAAAGTCAATAAAATACTAAAGGATTATTAGGACTCAACAATATAAAATGTCTGATTTTGATTAAAAATATTTAATATTTATTTCATTTGCTTCAGATGTGACCGAATGAAAATGTTATAATGTTGGTTAAGATGAACGATACGGTTTTATGTTATTATACTTTTAATTTGTAAAATATGCAAATAATCATTTCAGACTGTTGATGACAGTTTATTGAACTAATCAAAGTATATGCAATTAAACAAAATCAATTTTATGTTAATGTTTGTAATCTCTTTTCCAGCTGGATCGACTAATGTATCTCTTATTGAGTCATGAAAAATGCTTGTCAATTATTCTGATCTTTGGTTTGAAATGCATATATACAGTACAATATTTGGCAATTCTACACACATTTAAGGTTGAATCAAACTCTTGATTTTGCTAAATGTAAACATCAAAAATAAAAAAGACCAAACAAAACAAACTAAAAATACAATATAACAGACACAGCACAACAGGACAATGAAAAATAAAATAAAAATATACTACCGTAAAACATTCAATTTATCTGTTCTTCTAACATCGAAATGTTTCAAATGTATTTTAAAGGTGTAAAATTGTCAAGTAGCTGGTAATTACAGATATAAAGAAAACTAAATCATAAGCTTTCATACTTGATTGGCTTCATTTCCGTTTATGCTTTATTTTTCTTTTCATCTAAATTTGTTCTTCATTTCAGAATTAAAAAAAAAAAAAAAAATTAACTGAAAAAGCAATTAAAAAATCAAGCCCTTAATGTAATTTTGATATTCAATAAATGTTTTTTTTTACCTCATGAAAACTTCAGTCAATATAAAAATCACAAAAAACTTTTTATAAAACATACTTAAAAAAAACCAAAAACTAACCCCATTAAAAAACCCTAGGACAAAGAATTCAAACAAAAATAACAAACCGAAAACAAATGAAAATGAACATGCATTTTTTTTTCCTCTCTAATCTCATTTATGGTTTAAGTTTGTATCAAAAAGGACGAAGGAGGTTTTATGCTAAGACTTGTCGCTTGACCTTGGATCTAACAACTTGCAACATAATGAGTTTTCGAGCACCAAATTTGTCTCCCAAGGCCACAATGGTACCCTTGTCCCTGCTCATGGTGATGTAGAAGACGTCCACACCCGCATTGAAGGCACAGATTTCTTGGCCGTTACGAAGACGCCATAGACGAATGGTGCCATCCCTTGATCCAGACACAATGATTTCATTGTCAGCAGAAATTGCAGTGCACCACACCTACAATTTGAAGAATGGACAGAATTGTCAAAGAATAATTTGAATAAGAATCCTGCCAAGAAGATATCTAGCACAGAATGATAATAAGCATAAAATATCTCTAGAATGGGCAGACTTCCACCATTTATCTCAGTTGACAAACTCAATTAGCAAAGTACAGTGCACTCCACTTAACACAATCTCGATTAGCGTGACACTTCGGATACGGTGACCATTTTTTTGAGTCCCGACCAACTTTCCTCTTATTCTTTGTTAGGAAACCTCGGTTAAGATGACATACTAACTCCGTTTACCAGGACCAAATTCTCAGGACACATAACTTTTTTTTCGCCCGATTTGTTGGGCTTTCGATGCTATCTGAGGCACTAAATGCCGTGGTTTAGACTTATACAATGTGCTTGGAGAGTAGGAGGGGAGAAGAGAGGAGGTTCAGATCAGACAAGGGGAGGGGTAAAGGACGGACCTTCCGAGCGATCTATGAAGACGCGGCGGGCGACAAGGCAAGCCTACAATTTGTAACCTTCAGTTAGCCTACACTACAGTACAATACTGTACTAGGCCTACACACAATTAAAGCTCAAGACTAAAACACACACTCGTAGTATCGCATTGCTAAGCCTAATGAGATCAATCGGAAGCGAACCTAAAGCTGACCCAAAATTCGAATTCACGCGTTTAGGCTAAAGTTCTGTCCTGTTGATACCAAGTACAGTTTGAGGAGAGCAGTACGGGAGGGGTGATGGGCGTTTCTATCAATCTGACAGGGGTGCGACGAAAGATAACATGGGAGGTGTGAAGACCTGGCATGATAATGATAGTAGGCCTTTTAATAGTCTGTGGGTCGTGGACATTCTTCAATTAACTACCGTTACCGTTACACTAGATCTACACCAAATTTGCTTCATACATGTATTTGCACATTGCTAATACCGCTAATGGACGCCAATCAACAGCCGACAGACACCATGAATGATTATATTATTATGTATTATGTCGCTCAGCTTTTGCTTCTACTTTTACATGTACTTCTATGTAGTTGAATATTCACACCTTTTCCTTACCGTACCGATAAAACCGTGTTCTTCTGCATCCGTCGTGCATTTTGTATCATCAACAATCATTATGCATAACTCTGCATAGCGTGACATCCGCTTAGTACGACCATTTTTCCATGGTCCCAACGATGTCATGCTAACCGGAGTGCACTGTATTCTTGTCAATGTGCCAAGTCTAATTTTTTTTTTTTTTTTTTTTTTATTTATACTGTAAACTCAAGTTTCTCATTAAAATTGTCAGTATCTGCTGTATTTTTCTTTGGTTGAAACTCCACATTGTGAATGTATTAGTATTAGGGAAACCAGAATACAAATTACTGTCTGCATTTGAAGCACGGTAATGTAAAAAATGGTAACTTATTTCTAGCTTTTTGCTGTTTGTGGCATATCTATTGTAATTTTTCCATCTTTATTTTTGTATTAGCTGGTGTATAGTATAAGTTGGTTCCAAATCTGCCTGTGGTTTTAAGTCTGCCTGTGAGGTTCAGTGGTCACAGTGGGGCAGTCGGTTGTGCGTTTGGCTGACAACCGAAAGGTTGGTGGTTCGAACCCTGTCAGGGGCATTGTGATTTATCCCTTGGGCAAGGTTATTTACACTAATTGCCTCCGTTTGCCGCGCTGCTCTGCGGCTGACGCTCGGTTTTCGGTTAAAAATCAAAAGACAAATTTCCCTTCGGGAATACAGTGGAATTTTTTTATTTTTATTATTTTTATTTTTTTTTCTCTAAATATCGGTGCAGTTTTGGTAATGTGAATTCCATACACTTCCTCCTTATTGTAGGACTTGTTTTACCAAAATTTTTGACAGTCACATATGTTACGTTTAAGTTTTAAAAGGCTATTTATTTTTTCACATATTGCACAGCTTTGGTCTTTTTATTGTAATTATATCTACAATAACACCTAGATTATGGACTGAGATTTGTGTCTTTGCCAAAAGATTCTCAAATTCTTCTCATATTATGAGAAAATAAATGACATGAGGATAAAACTTAACATACATAATGAGACAAGATGTTTTTTTATGAGCATATGTAATTTGTTTACTTCACTGCAACCAGTTTATGAATATGAAGCCTTTAAATTAAAAATGCCAAACAAATTTTAGAATAAAATCAGAGAAGGTGAAAATTTCTCTAAAAAGAACCTAATACAGTGGGGCCTAGTTATAACGATAAGGGATATAACGACATTTCGGTTATACAGACATGATCTCAAAGTCCCGTTTTTCCTTATATATCATTTGTAATGAAAAACGGTTATAGTGACATGAAATTTGATGATTTCGGATATAATGACACTCCCAGCTTGGTCAGCACCAGTGACATTGGGTAAAAAAAAATGAACACACGCTCTCCGACCAATGACAACCATCGCTTGCCAACCAATAAGAACGTCCGCTTGCCTACCAAAGATAGAGCATGTGTTAGTGTCCAATGAGAGAGTCGCATCTGACAACTGCATGTGCTATACATGTATAAGGCGATTGTTAAGCACCATTCGTGCCTGCAGCCGAGTCAGATGACGATGATGATGAAAGCGCCACCCCCTCAACCCAATTAGTCTCCAGCAAGGAGGCTAAAGCAGCCATTGAGACCCTGAAGCGTTTTGCCAAACAACACACTAACTGCGGCAGGCTCTTTGATGTTCTCAAGCACGCAGAGGACAAGGTGTGCGATGTTATTCGGACCTGTAGCAAGCACAAACAGTCGACGATCGAAGCGTTCTGCAAATCAGCAAGCTAGAACCACCAGCTAGCTCTAAACACGGCACTTTTCAGAGCCATACACAAATTATGATTGACCTTAGTTCGTAGCAGCGGTGTAGCATTTCTCCCATTATTTTTCGTTCATAATAGGTCATAGTTCTCATAATAATTACATAATAGGTCATATTACTGATAATAATTACATAAAAGGTCATAGTACTGATCGTATTTAGTGACATTCGGTTATAACGACATAATATCGCCGGTACCGACGATGTCGTTATAAGTGGATTGCACTGTAAATGGAACCAAAAAATCTGTTTACATAATCTTATATCATGCGCACTTAATAATTTATGAACAATTTACCTGCAGCTTGGCTGCTGTTCTGTGTTCTACTCTGGAGTTGTCATGGTTTTGAAAAAGACTTCCCTTACATGGATATATGCAGTACATATGTATATAAAAGAAAAAACTCTACTTTCAGACCTGTAAAAAACTATAACTTACTTCATCGTTGTGACCAGATAGGGTGCAAAGCTGCCTTTCGGTTTCCAGATCCCACAGTTTGAGAGTATTGTCAGCAGATGCAGAGACCAGATACCTGTTGTCCTCAGACCTGGCTACAGCCTTGACCTCACGGGTGTGGGCGTGCTTTCCATTGTTGGCCAGCAGCTGTCGACTTGGTTGTCCTGGGAAAGCATGGAGAATGACAATGTCATTTCAATATAATATTTGATTGGTGCCTTTCACGTGTTTAATTTCAAAGAGAAAGAAAGAAACAGCTAAATATTGAACCTCTTTCATAGAGATGAAAATTCTTGATTCGTTTAACTTTATTCATGTACATTAACAATAACATATACCATTTTTTTAGTGCAGCATTTTAAACACTGGAAAATGAGCATTCATTTTAAAAAATATGGACCTCTAACTCTAAAACATAAATGAATAGACTAGCCTCTGATTCTCACATTGAGATCATGAAAAATACTGTAAACTACTAAATGATTAGAATGTTTCATTTTGTTTTTTTCTCTACTCTCTATGTGCATTTCTTTTTCTGAAGAGGCTGGTGGAATGACATACTTTATGATAATGACAAGCTAAGAAAATGAAACGTAAGCCACGTACAGTCATAAACAAAGTGACAATAAGCGCAGGCAAGCAAGAGCCATCTATGTCATGTTGTAAATAAAGTAGATTATGACAATATTTAGCCTGTCATACTAAAGACATTCAACGCTCTTGCCCAAAATTTGCTGCACGAGACAAGAGGGCAGAAAGGAAAAAAAAAAAGCTAGGTCTCAAATCCAGATTTGACTTAATAAAAGAATGGACGAATGGACTAGTTGTGACAACCCAAAAGTAGAGAAAGCTGTCTGCATAAGAATTATGACATGTCAATGTCTTTCATCCAAATGGCAGGAGGAAGGTTAGCAATCACTACAGCAATTTAGAGAACAAAGAATAAATTGACATTTTACGAAGAAATAAATGGCCTTATACTTATGACATTTTAGAACGGAATAATAAAAATATGTGGCCTCATACTTAACAATAAAAAACAGTGATCAAATTATAACCAAACACCAAGCAATGATCTAGGGATCATAATTTGTGTAATATCCCATGCTCCAACATTGACAGCAATTTGTAGTTGTAATATGTGCAATGTTATGTTCGACTAAATCAGTTGGGATGAAGGCTAAAGAAGAAAAGTGAGTGAGCGCACAATACTCTGGTAACTACCGTAACCAATGGCTACTGAAAGGAATTGGTTGACGTACCTGTCTTCAGACTCCAGACCACCAAGTCTCCATTCCTAAGACCAGTGACGGCCTCGTCTCTAGGCAAGATGGCAGTGCACTCGGGGGCAGCATCCAGTCGTAGAATGTTGGGATCATTCACATTGTAGGAAGTCAGATTCATATCAAATATAACAAATTCGGCAAAGTTATCAAAGGTGTTGGTAAAGCCAGTGACGACATAGCGATCATTCTGAAAGGTGAAAAAAGGTCAAACAAATCTTTATTACAAATTTTACATGAAATCAAACGCAATAAAAAAAAAACCATCATTAACTATTGTATGTCTATGCAATTACTTCAATTATTTATTACTTTTGAAGGTACAATAGTTGCATGTTAGCATTAATTTTTCAAATCTGATGAGTTTTAAATTTATTTTTCAGATTGAGCATTTACTAATTAAAAAAATATATATATATAAATAGCATATTTACAAAAGCAAAACTAACACTCAATCCAAAAAGTAATGAGAAGATATTTACTGTAGTAGTTCTGTCTCATTTATTAGGGAAGAATCCTAAGGGGCTTTTTTATTGCTTTTTTTTTTTTACTGAACTTTTATTTTTAGAATGCATTATGTACATGATTTTTCAAAAACTAAATATTGAGAGAAAAATGTGATTTGACTAAAAAAAATATCAGTCAACATTTTGAAGAACCAGAAAAACAATGTTTTGCATCTCCAGTTATGCCATTGACGATTGTATTGGCGATCCTCCTAAAATAAAATGCATGGCTCAGCAAAGGCTGTTTGGTGTGACATCGTTAAGGAAAAAGGAAATCAAAACCATAATTAAATGAAATGCTCTCTAGTTGTTGACAATTAAAATCAACCAACCTGTGAGAGACTGATGTAATTGACATAATCGTTGTTGCCAACTGGTGCGTCATATCTCATTTCCTTGATTGCTTGATTACCCATCAAATCCCATACAACAATGTTTGTGCCACCGCCAAATTTGTCAGATCTGGCAAAAATTACTTTATCACTGTCACTCATGACGGTCAAGGCAGAGCAAATTTCAGGCTCAGCCATTCCGAGTGGGTGACCCGATGCAAAGTCCCAAATCTGTCATTGTGTGCAAAGAAAAATAATGATTATTTTTGTTAAACTGCATGACATAAACTTTATTATTGTTTGCCTGCCAACATATTTTCAGGCAAATAATAATTTTAGAAAAGCAATCACCTTTCATGCAATATGAAAATACTCAATATATCTAAGCATGTAGTTGGTAGGAGTGTTTGATTTCTTTCATCTTCTTTGTTGTTAATTATTTTAATTACAGTACAACTCGAATTCAACAAACTCGGACCGAATAAACACCCTAGATTCAACGAACTCCGTGAAAATTCCCGTTTTTATGTCTTCATTGACATTAGTAAAATCTCATTTTTCCATAGAACTGATCTCCAACCCAAACTCGGTTCCAACGACCCCACACATTCATGAGTAGAGGACCCTCTATGAAAAATATCTCAAACAGCCGGTGCTGGCTGACCAAAAAACAACAAAGAAGTTTGAGTAATAGGCCTTTGACATCTTTAACTGTGGAAGGCGGGGGTAACAGTGACACAGTCTGTTGTGCATTGGGCTGACAACCGAAAGGTGGTGGTTCAAATCCCGTCAGGGGCACTTTTATTTATCCCTTAGGCAAGGTTATTTACACTACTTGCCTCCGTTTGCAGCACTGCTCTGCGGCTGACACTCGGTTTTCAGTAAAAAAACCAAATGACAAATTTCCCTTCGGTTATTTTTTAACTGGTAACGTGAATGGGGTGCGGGTGCATAATGCAACGTCTGCCAACCTCTCTTTTATACTGTACCAAGAGTTAACCTTTTTTCCCTTGGAATCTGTGCATTCTAACTCTTACCTTCAACTGACCACGGATCAAACGAACGTTTTGGAAAATCCCGTCTGGTTCGCTGAAACAGTGATTTTTTGTGTGGTGTGGGAAAGGGTAAGGCATTTTATTTATTTGCTTTTATGGATGAGAGTGAAGAGGTTGGTATGGTTTGTTTTTTGGGGGAGATAGGAGCAGGAGGTCACTTTTACTTTATATAGATTTGTTTGCTTTATGTGTTTTGGGGTACATTTTGTCAATGGAAGGAGAATGTTGAATTCGGAAAACAGCTTTAAGTCTAAAACCTGAAAAAAAAAAAAAGAACTTACTTGGAAATTGTAGTTATGGACACCTTTGGGTACTGAGTATTGATTGACCTCTAAATCAGCATTGATTGCCCCTACTAAGAGTCGATCTCCATTCACTAAATGTAAAAATGTTGATCCAACTGTTTCTCCCTGCATTATTCGGAGTAATTCTCCTGACTGGGTAGGAAAAGTAGAAGAAAATAACTCCATAAAAATCATAAAAATAAAGATATTGAACACTGTACATATCACAATTAAAAATTCCTCCAAAAATTTTATAGGATAAGGCATGTCATTGAAACTGTACAGCTGCATAGGCATATTATAAATAAATACTGCCTTAAGATACAAAGAATCATATATGATGGTTATTTTCATCCAGAAACTTACTTGTGAATAATGACAAACCCACCCAAAAACAAAACAAAAAAGGCTGATGCATAATATTGTCATGTTCCAAACATATAAAATGACTCAAACTCAAAGAAAAAAAAAACGAAACAAAAGAAAAAATTAGTAACACATGATACAAATAAAAACAAAAGCCAATGCATACTGTCATGTTCCAAACTTGAGGTGGTCCCAGACTGGAGCCAGTGACTACGCTGTGCCCATCAGCCGTCATTAAACAGCAATCGACCCTCACTTCCTCACCCATGGCTCCTGGTGTAACTATAACATTGGACATACTGCCATATCTGTAGACAGACAGACAGACAGACAAAGGATTTAAACACTGCCTGATACAGTTGAGAATTTGGCTTTAGATCTTATCATGATCAAGATTATAAGAAGAAGAAGAGATATAATAGTATTAATACGGTAGGGGGAAGAAATAAAGGAAATGGAAGGAGGGGGAGATGAAAACAGGAAAAGTAATAGGAATGGTCATGATGATTGAGATCATGATGGTGATGATGATGATTGTCATTATCCAAGATATACAACTTACAAGTGATACCATAATAGAAACTAGTATGAGGCAAGGGGCTGGATTATTACACAATGAAATAGATCTGACAAATAAGATCTAGACAATTTCAATAGGCCCCACAGAGAATGATTACAAACACGGAGGGAAGAATTTTTTATAGTAAAATAACAAAGAAAAATTTGGATCCACTGAGATTTGATTCTGGGACAGTGGCACCAAATGATATACAGTAGAACCCGCATAAGTCGACATTGCTGGGACTTTCGAAATCACGTCGACTTAAGAGAATGTCGACATAA
>JBCJKF010410791.1:0-13953 GCA_039654545.1 Plocamopherus ceylonicus | reverse complement strand
CTCTCTCTCTCTCTCTCTCTCTCTCTCTCTCTCTCTCTCTCTCTCTCTCTCTCTCTCTCTCTCTCTCTCTCTCGATGCCATATGCCACGCCTTGAAGCCACATACCCGTAAACATGAAGGGTGTCGCTTTCATCAAGGATTATTAGTGTAGGAAGATGGTCGACTCTGGATGTTTTTCGAAGATGTGAGAGTGTGCTCTATGAAACTGGTTGGTTAGATCTCTTTGTATGTGTCTTTAAGCTAGGCAAGACGAATATATTTACATTATTATACGGGCCCCTCCGGACAAGGGATTATTAATATTTTGTGTGTGTTTGAAAGAGAGTGAATGTTAATACATAATGTATTTTGTACTGCTTAAGATGTGTAGAGGGTGGGTTTTTTTTATTTTATTTTTTTTGTTGTCGCTTTGGGTGCCTGAGAGATGCGAGGTGTCTTGTAGGTTTCATCGGCCCATACACCGAAAGGTAGAAACGGGGACAGATTAAGAAAGAAAGAAAGAAAGAAAGAAAGAGTGTTTCATCGGCCAGCACAGAATAAGTGGCGATGTAATTTTGTATTATGTACATGTCATTGTACTTAAAATAAGAACTCAGTACAATTTGTGGGGGTGTGCGGAAGGGAAGTTTTGTTTATTAGATCTTACTCATCTTTTATTTTTTAAGAGAAAGAGAAGAAAAATCCTTACAGAAAAAAAAAAAACAAACAAACGATAAGAAAACACCCCCACAATCTCTGGACAAAGACAAGTCACCAATAGTCTGAGCAGCAGACTATGACACTAAAAACACATAAGCTCATACGCCATACCTATATTCGCTCTCAGACATAATGTAGTCCTTGTCCACTTGCGGAGATTCCCGCTGGGCATGGGAGACCGGGATCTGAGAGGCCATTCCATGGACCGGAAGATATGAAGGCGGTTTGGGGGGCAGCCCGCGGGCATTAGCATACGTATGGTGCTGATTTATTTGAGTGTAATAGCTACAATACCGTTGATTTTCATTGGTTGGGAGAAAAAGAAAATGAAACCAAGAGATAGTTCACCAGACCAGGTGGATGTTGTTACTTCAAAATTGACAAAAAGAAAATAATCATGGGACAACGAAATGCTGTGTGTTGAAAATACATATATATACAAATATATGTGGAGAGGAGAAATGGGCCATTGATGGAGAGACAGAGAAAGACGCACTTTGTTAGTCCAAAACTATGACTTGTTAAAGGAGTGATGACAATGAAAATCAATGATGCCTTAGAAAATTAAATAATAATAATAATAATAAAAAAGAATAAGAGATAAAGAAAGACAAACAACGCAAAAGCCCAAACATTTGATATAGAAGACTCTCCTAAATTTCGAAAACCAGAGAAAAATTCATATTTTTTTTTTTTTTATTAATTTTAAAAAAACAGAAAGAAGTAAACAATGTAAAAAGAACAATAGGACACGATCAAACTACCCACTGAAACCCCTTCAAGGTGAGTTGATTGACAGGAAAAAATGACAACATAAAGTGCATCCAAGAAACTTGCAGCAATAAACGGCCAGGTCTCAAAGATTACAAAGCAAAACAGCAGTAAGGATGCTTGACACTTTCACGCTTGGAAACCAAGTACAAGTTTTAGCCTTATTTCAAGATTGGAAAATTACACGATGATAAGAGGAGAGAAAATAAACATTAAAGACAGTTTCATTTTGATAACTCTCACAAAAGAAAAACCAAGGATATGTTTGTACGTTAACTTTTACTAGAATATGAAGAAGAAAAGAAAACCATCCGAGAATTTTGTTTGTTCCTCTAGTTTCTGCTTCCTGAAATATCTTCCATTAGGAGCAAGAAGAAAATAATTCGAGGAACAGCAGACCTCAACAGCTTCCATAGACTGGCATTAGCTGCATTAATGTCACGCGTGAAAAAAAGAAAAAAAGAAAGAAGAGGACATCTGATTCTTCATTGCTAAAATCTTGAAACATTACCAAAAACACCTGTTTGGCAATTCTATGTCCTTTAGTTAAAATTTCATCTGAGGTGATGATGATGTGTCCAGTTCACACAATACGTTAATCAAACAGTGGTATCCAATTGCTCGTCTTACGATCTAAGACAATATTTTTCTCGACTAAAATAAACATGCACCATTTCGGAGAGCTCAGTTCTCACCATTATATTAACATAGAAAGCAGGAATTTAAAAAAACAGACAAAAAAAAATCCCACCCTTCCTGAAATTCTGCATCAAAACAGTTAAAATCAAGAAGTAAGGTGAATTTTTATTTTATCACAGTCATGCACATATCATGGCAACAAAATCTACAAAGTCAAATACACTCCTATTTCCTCATCAACATCTACATCTATGTCAATTAGAGATTAAAAGAAAAATTATAATTAAATATGTATATCATTTCTAATATCGCTTTCTTTGACAAATCCTGTTCATACTCCTTTCAAAAATAATGGTTACAATAATATTGTGCCCTTCTTCAAAAAGTACTTCTATGAAGTATAACACTACAAAAAACATTCTGTCGAGAATAATTTATCACATGTTCTTATTAATAACAGATCAGATGAAAACGTGAGCAGACAGTCGTGTTACTAGCACAAAACAGGCTTGGTAAAAATGCTGCAAGCATTCCATGCACATATCAATCACTGCGTTAAAAAATTCAGCTATGCCAAGAGCAAATGAAAAGGATACTAGACACAAATCAACAAGGGGACAGCGCACAACTTAAAGGTGATACGGGAGTGAAATAATAGAGAGAGAGGCAAAGCAAACACAAAAAAGTTCATTATGTAAATGTCTTATCCCTTCACTATTCCTCAAGCATTTAAATCAACCAACTTCCTCCAACATCAGATTTTCCTTCTTTCTATTTCCTGTTTTTCAAATGATCATAATAATCCTTCGTCTTAAACTTAAAAAGGAAATAAAAAATAAAAAAATAAAAAAAAGCTTTGTTTCATAAATCACCAGTACAGCAATGAAATCTCATAGTATAATAATAATGTATGACAGAAAAATGTTATATATTCATATATATACTTTAAGTTATAAATGTAAGTAAAGAGAACAGATGAGAAAGCAGAGAAGATATCATATTATGTTTGGGAAAACAAAATCAAGAACATCGCTGAGAAACGAAGACAATAAAGAATGAATTTTTTCTTGCTATTTGGGGTTGTTTTGTTTTGTTTTCCTTTGTTTGGGGTTTGTTTTTCTTTTGTTTTTGTCTTGTTTTTATTTGGAGGTTGAAGGAGTCACAGACAGCTTTGAAAAGACAGGCTCTCATCAATTTTTTTTTTTTTTTCCAAAGTCACAGCAAAGTGAAATTGAAGGATTTCGTGGCATACCAAGTTGTTAAGCAAAATAAATGTAGCGCTGTATTTAATCACAGTACCTCATCCACTCAAAATAATATTCAATTAATGAAAACATCAACAACAACAACAACAAAAAATGCATTAGTTCAACACCTTTTATAAAATTTTGTTAACATTATAATTCATTTTCCAAAAAAAATGTCACCAAAACCTTGTGAAAGATCATAAAACCCATTAAAGCCAAATCCAGAATTGTTATTTTGAATTTCTATACATTATTATTATTACTATTAATATTTTCAACACTACTATAATGAGAGCAAAACAAAATACCATAACTGACTCAAATCATTGTAAAGATTATGCATTAAAATAAAACAAAACCCATATTCAAAGTGTGATAAGCCTAAAGACGGGAACATACTTGGATAATTTGTTCTTCTTTGCATCCTCGGCAGCTTTCAATTCTGAAGCCTTGCGTAGTTCTTCTGCTGCAGCTCTTTCTCGTTCTCTCTCTTTCGCTTCCCTTCAAGGAAAGAGCATAAGCACAAGACTTGTTATCCCAGAGAAGTATTGAGTACTGCTTCAAGGTTGACATAGCATGGTTTAGTGAGGGCAAGCACCAACTTCTCTCTTCCAGCCCTCACACCCACCTCAAATAATCTCTGAATCTGTGTCTCTAACAGCATCTGACACCAATGTCTTTGCTATAAAGTCAGTCAACAAAACTCAAGCTACGCCAGTGTGCACACACAATTTATCTTATTAACAATAAACATAAAATAATATAAGTAGTTCCTGTACAAGCAAAGTGCAACAAAAAATAAAAGCCTTGTTTTCAATTAACAATGCAAAAGCTAATTGAAAACAAAAACACAAGCACCTTGGCCTTAAATCAACAAATGGAGATCTGCATTGTAATTACTTACATGCCATATAGTAGTATAATGTCCTATACAGTGACAGTAAAAATAATTGTGCATAATATGTTTGTGTTTACGTGTGTGTTGGAAGATGGATAAGGAGCCACTGTCATAATGGCCTTTTTGCGCCAGAGTTAACGACCTCGTTGCAATTCAATTGCTATGCCTGAGCATGTATTCTAAGGGAAGTATGAGTGCTCAGCCACAAACCCTTCCTCTTTGATCTTTGCCTGTTCTGCTTGAATTCAGAGTAGTGAGCTGGTCAATAAGTCTGGGAAACAAGAGGTTGTAGGGGTGCACGATACCGAAATGACTATTTCGCTAGGATCAAATTTTGCCATGGTGACAGCCAATATGGCCTGATCTTTTCGATTTTATTAACAGGGGGTTCCTTTACAAGCGCAGAGGCAAATGGGACCTCCTAGATTATCATCCTTCTCCGATGGGACAATCTCATTCATCCTACCTACCACAGGACAAAGAGACGGGGAAAACAAAAAAATTTGGATTAAAGCCGACACAGCGGGGGATCAGACCCTTGACCTAAGGCTTGGTGGTCAAACACCCTAACCACTGAGCTTACAAGCACTGTCTGGATAAAGTAAATAATTATCCGTTTCATACTTACTGGATGAGAGCAGACTCTTGTAAGCGCTTGAGTTCTTCCTCTCTCCTCCTGGCTTCCTCTTCTTCTCTCCTCCTCTCCTCCAACAGCCGTTGCTCCTCCATTTTCTGTTTCTTCACCTCCTCTAACTTCCTGGCCTCTTCCTGACGCCTGAGCTCCTCCTGCAACTTCTGCTCTTCCAGCAGTTTGATGGAGGCCTGTCTACGCTCCTCCTTCTCTCGCTCCTCATCCTCCACCTGCTGCTTGAGCCGTATCTCCTCTGCCTGTTTTTTCCGCCTCTCATAATCTGCTTTCTGTCTTCTCAGTTCCTGTTGCGTCAAATAATATGCAGCGGGCAAAAACAAATACATTATAGAAAATATGAGACATTTTTATTTTAAATGTCAGTACTCTTATCATAAATAGAGATTATCTTTATTAATCTTTTTCATATTTCAAAAAATTATGAGACTATCCAGCAGCATCAAATAATTCAGTAAAAATAGAGTCTTACTACTCTCAATGGTTCGCAAAACAAACAGATGAAACATAGACTAGGATGACAGAGGTTTCAAATAAAAATGCAGGTAAAAATCTCAACATCAAAACTGCCAGAAACCTTTTGAAAATGTGTCAAGACTGACCACACAAAAGATAAAGAGAAAAAAAACCTTTACAAGAGGATTACCAGATTGCATTTTGTTATCAAAATATATCTGATTGGTTAAAGAAAGAGTACAAAGTAACTTCTCATTACTGAAGATCAAAAACGAAACCAATGAAAAGGAAAAGAAAGAGAAGGTATTTTTCTCATAAATCTGAAGCTGTGCTTGAAAAGAAAAAAAGAGTAAAATTAATTAAAAGACTAAAGATGTGCAACAACCCATTTTACAAGTAATGCAAAAATAATAATTATATTATAATAGAAACAATAGTAACAGCAACAATAACAACAACAAATAAATAATAATAATAATAATAATAATAATAATAATAATAATAATAGTAGTAGTAGTAGTAGTAGTAGTAGTAGTAGTAGTCGTCATCGTCGTAGTAGTACAAGTAATAATAATAATAATAACAATAACAATAAGAATAAGAATAAAAATGCTCAGAATGCTCAAATCAAGACAAACATTTCCAACATGTTTGCAACATTCGTAAATAAACATTCCTCAAGCAAAACTGTCACAAGTCAGGTATAGGTTATAAAATAATATGATTATTATAAATACATGTAGACACACACAAAAAAACAAATGTAGGAAAAAAAGGGGCAGCCAAAAAAAAAAAAAAAAAAAAGAAATGTGCCAAAGGTATGTGACGGTATTCATAATGCGTCAAAGAAATTTTGACAAAGACAGTAAAAACGACAACATCGACACAAGCAGGATATACATTTGAAAGAAACAGTGCCACGGCAGTCCAGCAAGAAGGAGAAATCAACACAATCAAGCACCTCAATAATAACTGTGTGATTGCACAAGAGAAAATCTTTTCCTCAAAGATAAAAACTGAAACAAACAACTTGAAATTGTTTAGTTCAAGCAAAAATTTGTTGAAAGAAAAATTTTGAAGAATACATTTATTTGGATAAATGTCAAGCTCCCAAAAAATAGAAGAAAAAAATATACAAGGCTTGAGCTCATTGGCAAACAAATTAGAGCAAAAGAAATAATAATCACCTCAATAAGTATACTATTAAATTCCATTTATATCAATTAATCGTGTTTTATAAAAATTTATATAATTTATTGAGACTTTCACTTCATTCTCTGCAGATTGATTGAATGCTAACATTATCCAACAATGGAAAGAATTGCTCAAAAATCTCCTTTCAAGAAAAAAAAAAAAAGATTTATCAGCACTGATTGTGATCTACAGACTATTTCAAGGCATATGCTTTGAAATTTTCCAATCTGAACTTTATCTTTCATTTACCAGTTTTAGTGAAAATTGCCAATCAAACAAAAAAAAAGGGAGTTTTAAGCAAGCAAAACACAAACACTTTGAGAGAAGAAAGACAAGAAGAGTGAACGGAAGAAAAGTGATGACAATGAGGAAAAAATATAAACTTCAACAATCAAATTTGGTTCTGAAAACCAGAGATAAAGGAAATATGAAACAGGATGCCCTTAAGCGAGAGAAATAAATTAAATTTAAAAAGGAAAGGAAAGGAAAGAAAAGAAACAACACTGACCCTGGTGAACTCATCTTCCATATTTCCTGTCATTACCACTGGCAGGTTGTCCCTAAACTCAAGATCCTCGTCCATCTGATAAAGCGGAGCCCGCACTCCCTCCACCTGATTTATGGGGACATGCGGTGGAAGGGGCGGTGACGCGGCAGCTTCCAGCGAGGGCGACGGCGACTTCAACAACTGGGCTCTAGAGTCCCGCTGCCACGGGGTTGTTGCCTGGAGAACGGGATGAGACGGGTGGCCCGGACCAGTCGGCTGTTTCGGTGGTGGATTTACACTGGAATGATCGGGATGCTCTCTGCTGCCCTGGTCAAAGTAATACTGCGCCGACAGGGATGGTGAGTTGGACCGTAGCTTGGAGTAGTCCACGAGGCTGTTGTTACTGTGCTGGCGCGGGTGATTGCCCGATGAAGGAGAAGCACTCTCAGTCAAATTCCGGCCACTGCCTCTACTCCACTGGCCCTGAGTGAATGTGCCTGGTGCATTGTTGTTTGGGTGAAATACAAGACCTGGTGACGCTGTCAAGGTTCTCGAGTCGACAACCGGGGGGTCTACGGTTGGGCTGGGGCTTGTATGGTGCCGGTTTATGTTAAGGGGGTGGTGGCCGGCCGGCTGCGAGGACGGGTCAGGGTGGGGCGGTGACTGGTAATGTTGGGCATGCTGAGCTTTCGGTGGGTTTTGCTGTATTTGGGGTTGGCTGGGGCTTGGATAGGCTGGCTGGGGATATGGGGACGTTCTTGCGTGCGGGCTGGTGGGCGAGAAGCTGTTTCCGTAATCATTGGGCCCCGGGGACAACGTGGACGAAGACGAAGAAGAAGACTGGTGCCGATGTGAGGTGTCACGGAGCTTAACAAGTGGTGGGGGTTGGTTATGGGGAGGGAGAGTGTCTGTGCTGTTGTTGCTATTTTGTCTGTGGTGCTGGTACTGATATGAATGGGGGTACTGGCCGTTTTGAGTCGATGGGTTCTGGTATGTGAAATGTCCATTGCTGCCATGAGATCTCCTCGCCATGGCATCAGGGTTCTGTTCAGGAGCCAAATTCTTATCACGCGAAATCGATGATGCCAGAGAGAATGGTTCAGATGGCAAGCCAGAAAGAAAAGTGGATTCCAGTTTTTTATCAGTGTTAGTACAAAAGTATGCACAATGCCATATTCAAAATTCAGGAATCCAGATGCATGCAATTGCCATTTTCATTGTTTGGTTTATTGTCGAGTTTTTTGTCAGTTTTGTTTTGTTTTTCACGAAAAATAATTTTGTTTTAATTTGTTTCATTTGAAGTTGAGAAGTGACATTGTCCGAGGCAGCAGGATTTTTCATCCGAAGCAGTGCAAAACAGGAAGGTGGAAAATTCACAAAAACGGGGATAGGGGAAAAAGGGGCAAAATAAGAAAATGAAGATGACATAAAAGCAATATGCTGAAATTTTTATGAAGATGACAACAAAAACTAAGGAGAACATGAAATGGAAAGGATGGCTTGTTTTGTTTTGGGTTTGCTTCTCTTTTTCTTCTTATTTTTTTTCAGTTAACCTTTCTTTACAATTTAAAAGCCCTAAATAGTAACCAGATTTCTTAAACTAACACTTAAGTCAGATAAGCAGATGCCAAAAATAGAGTTGATTTTTTTACACGAAAGAAAAAGCATGTGAGCTCAAGATCCACTTAAATGACTTTGGCATCAATTTGAGAAATTGGGTCACACATTTGGTTAAATTTATATTGAGACAAGGATACAATTTTTGTCTTTGATAGTATCGGTTTGAAACTGTTTTCTTGAGTCTATAATGCATGCCCTTTGCTATTTTCTAATTGCCAGTTTTTTGGGGGTCTGAAAGGTATCACTGTCTCAATGTTGTTCAAATATTGTCTTCAATGAAAGCATTTTGTAAATTGTCAACTCATTGAAGACACACCGCTGGAAAAGAGACGGCCACATGCTGCCAGCATTGTTCAAAAGCCAGTATTTCGTACTTAACATAACCATCATCGAAATGTGTCCCGATTGTTTTATTACTTGCCCCCTTACACACTGGGTTTATTTGTTTCATGGTTTTCAGGCTATTTTAGATCGCCACATCAAAGAAGGCCAAAAAAAGCTTCCTCAAAATGGCTTTAAAAAAAACAAACAAAAAAAAAAAAAGCCCAAAACCTACTCTTTCACATTACGATTTAATTAACAATAGATATGAAAAGAAATTAGATCATTAGCAAGCAGAATTATTCCTCTGCAACATGCAAAAATCATTTGTCCTTATCTTCACTGACAAAGAAGTTACATCTGATTGAAAATAGGTTATAAAAAAAAAGGGTTATAAAAAAACATGTGTCTTAGCATTTCAGTGAGAACAATTACCTCTCGTCTTCAATGATTTAACTCTTTAACAGTGGTTTTGCTCAATTGAATAGCACAGAAAGTGATAGAGCGTTTAGTGTCTGTACGTATGTTTGTGAGAGAGACAGGGTGTCTGTGTACATGTCTGTGTGTTTGTGAGTGTGTTTGACTTTGTAGCTGAGAGAAAACTCAAAGAACTCAAGAAACATGCAAAGCAAACAGAGCCATATACTGTTATTAATGATAATAATAATAATAAAATAACAACAGCCTGTGGTAATGCCTGAGGATATGCTTTGTGGTATACCCAGGTAGGCGTGCAATGGCTATGTAGTCAAAATACCCACAACAAAAAACGTCTCGTCTCTTTCCTCTCCCTCCCCCCCCCCCCCCCCCCCCAGGTGGGAGGGGGGGGGAGATTTTGTTAAACCTTCGATTAGAGTTGAGGCTTTAAGATTGCTTTCTTTACTCTTTTCTGTTTTGTTTTTGTTTTTGTTTTGGAGAGTAGGGCATTGTTTCTTTTGTTCCGTTTCATTCAGGGTTTTTTTTTTTTAATCAATGTTCTTCATTTAGCAAATAGATGCAGCTGGATTAGCAATTAGAGTCAAATGGTCATGTCATGAGATACAAAAAAAAAATCTAGCATGATCATGTGATGGAGGAGATGTCAACTACTTTTCTCACAGCTTCTTTCATACAGCTAGATAGATTTAAGACAACAATGCACACAGGAAAATTCACAACATTCATCACAGCTATCATCATGTCAAATTGCAATAAATACTCAATGAAAAAAAAGTCAAAAAAACAAAACAAAACAAAAAACATACAGCTACTAAGAAGAGGGAAAAAATACACCTAGATATATGGTGGTTCTGAAAAATGATGAACGGATGGACAAATGACAATGAAACATACAAAGGGATGGGAGAGCAAAGAAAACAATAGATGAGTGAACTTTTTCAACATTGAAAGGAAAGGTTACCTCTCCACTAGCCCAGCCATTCTTTTCACCATCACCCGTGCTGTAACCGGAGTCATTACTAAGTACTGTGTGCCGTTTCCATTTAGATTCTGGGGCTCCAAGCATATTGCGGAAATCCTCAGAGGATCTGCAACAGAGCAGTTGAAAGAAAATAACATCATTTCATGATGTTTGTGACTTAATAACTAAAAAAGAGAATTGAATTACTTGGGAAATAAAAAGAGAGAGTTTCATGTCGCTTGTAAAACAGATGTAATTCAATCATGTTTTTCGTTTACTTCAAATAACAGAGGAGACCTAATAAGTATAATAATAATGATGTACATTTATAAAGCAAGCACTTCACATACTGGGCATTTCACAACAACAGACAACAAACAGATTGTCAAAACAACTCTTTTTTTTTAGACAAAAAGGCCACAGGCCAATGGAGAAAAAATTGATAATTGAGAAAACAAAAACCATACTTACTGCTGCGGAGGCAAAGATTTCCGCACATATCTTTTGATATCTGAATCATTATTGACCATAATACCCCTTTTTCTATCTTCTTTTATAGCTTCAATTTGAAGGTATTTCATGATGTGCTGTTTTCCTTTGGTGCATATCTAGTTGACAGAAAAAAGAAGTATCCACTTTTAAATGCATATATGTCAAAAAAAGAAAAAAAACTCACAGAAGAGTTTGACATGGTCAAGTTTGCTTATTTTTCAGCTATAATTTCCATCAATCTATGTTCTCTTTTCTTGGATTTTGTTTTGTTTCTCTTTGAGCATTGCAAAACTTGAACATATTATTACACAATAAGTCTTATTATACATAGAGCTAAATAACAGTGTATGAAAGTAACACACAGGAAATACACAATATTCCTTCATTTTCCTAGGCATAGGCATAGGGGACTTTAATGCTCAGGAGATCAGGGTTCTAAGACAACTTACATAAGCAGGGGGCGATGACAATGGGTTGTTATCATGAATCAACTGTTGCAATGTTTCCATTTTACGAAAGACTGTGGGAATTTTCTCGATACGGTTGCTTGAGAAGTCCAATCGGTACAAATGTAACCTACTTATTTCTGAGGAGAAAAAAAAAATGAGTTCATTAATTCTTGTTTGTTTGTTGTGTTTTTGTTTTCTTTTGTGTGCATGTGTGTATGGGGGGTGGGGGGGTGTAAGCTATTAGATTATTTGTTTTTTTGTTGTTGGCTTTCATAATTTTTTTTTTGTGTTGCGTGCACATGAAGCCTTTTGCTGCTCTGGAATGTCAGTGTCTTTAAATTAGAGTGTTTGCCTTTTATAATTTCCATCATGTTTTTGTTTTGTTGTGGTTTATTTTTCAGTGGGCAGAGGTGGAAATAAAGAAATAATGGTTCCTCAACATACCTAAGGGCAGCTCCACCAGGAAATTCCGCCGGAGATTAAGATTTCGCAAAGACGGCAGATCTCCGATTTGTAGTGGGAGGTGTGAAATTTCATTACAGCTGACATCCTGTAACAAATAGTATAAGAGATCTAAATTGACTACACAGAAAGTATTTTAAAACCTGTAGAATTTCTGCAAATAGAATTTCCAATGTAATTGTAAACTTATGAAGGCCAATTAAATATATGAAAAGACTACAATCACTAAAAGGAACAGGAAGAGAGGGGGGGAGGGGGGAGAGAGCACAACTAAAACATACCTATCAAAAATGTTTTAGGCGACAGTAGAACGGCTGCATAATATAATCATTATATCAATAAGCCAACATATTAAAATGGATGGCTTGCTACCTCCAAGAAAATTGTGGAAATCTTGGAAGGCAAAGAAGTTGGAAGAAATTAGTGAGAGCAAAAAGAACCAAAACATGACTATTTCATTTGTCACCTCCCAGTTTCCCCACCCTCAAACCTCTCTGGTTGCTAGGGAAATAACTCTTTCTTTGAGAGTTAAGTCTTTTTCTTTTCTTCTCTTCTCTTTGTTTTCTTTTGAACAAATTTAATTCACAAGTAAAAAATCACACAATCACCACTACACCACTATAGAACCCACCAAGTCCATGAGGTGTTCCAGCTGACCAATTTCTTCTGGCAAGGAGACCAATTTGTTATTGCTAGCAGACAGTACTTCCAAACATCTGAGCATGCACAAGGCAGGTGAAAGAATTGTAAGTTGATTGCGACTGTGGATGGAAAATGAATAACAATTAATTTCATATCAACATTTACAAGTATTTAGTAACTGGTATTGTAACTTGCTAGATTTCATAAGTACATCTCAGATTTTCAAAGGTTAATGCTGGAATGCTTTATGTCCATCTACTTAAATGGTTTAAGCATTTTGTCGTACCATCTGTGGTCTCAGAGGTTTGTCCTCTTTCCTCTTTTTGATTGCCTGTCTTACATCATCTTCCATGGTTGGCACATCCCTTGTTTGAATTGAATGGATCCACTTGTTCTTTTTATATCACTAATCCAACCCACTCTTTTATATATATTTAAGTGCTGGTTTTAAAATATTGACTCTTTCAGTGCTTTAGCATTGATTCATTCATTCAACTACTTTTGTTTTATGACAGTTTTTTTTATTTGCTGTTGTTTCCCTGTTTCCTCTTATCATCATGTTTTGTTTTGTTTTTTGTTTCATCTTCTATGTCCATCATGTTCAAGAGCCTATAGAGTCATCAAGTCCATCTTTGCAATTTAACTTTATGTTCCTCTGGTGTTTGACAACATTGATACATTTGTTAATCAATGGGTATGAACGTGATTATATACCAGCTGACTTAAAAAATTTTATTTTTATCACAAGAAAATCGCTGCAGCTGAAAGTGATCGATCCAGCATATAGTAAGTACACAACGATTTTCACTACAAAATCCCTGATGCATGAATGATGACAATCAGAATTAAGTTAAAATTGAACCAGAGACAGCAAAATAGAAATGCATTTGTGTAGAAGGAAAAGTAACAGAAGAAACAATAGGAGTCTAAACTAAAAGAAGTTTGGAAACCCACAAAGACTTGTACATGTCCCTTAATTTACAGACTTAACAAAAGTGTTAGACTGAGCAAGTTCAATATTCAAAATTAGAGACATCTTACATGACTAAAATGTCAACAAAAACATTGAGAACAATTAAAATTAAGTACTGAGGGCAAATGGTTGCAGTAAGAAATAAAAGAATTTCAACCAAATAAAAGAGGAGTTGGACAAGGATGTGTCACATCTCCTGATCTGATCTCAGTATGTAGGGAGAGAATTAAAAGGAACATTGAAGGAATGTCATGAATACAAGAAAATGGTCACAATACAACTTTATGTACACTGATGACATTGTCATTGCAAAAACAGAAAGATTGGCAGGATTTAGTGGACATGATATTGAAAGAGAGTCACACGGTGGGAACACATTGAATCACACCAACATGTAAAACAAAAGTTAACGGATTAAACTTGCTAAAATGCATTTACATAACTAGTAATAATAATGAAAAGCCACAGTGGAGAGCTCAATATATGAATGTAAACAAAACGAAGTTTAATAAAGCCTCCACTATAAAGACAATACAAAACAGTAAATTTTCGGGTATA
>JBCJKF010410790.1:0-20188 GCA_039654545.1 Plocamopherus ceylonicus | reverse complement strand
TGAAAGAGTGGAGAGATATAGATTGATAGACACATACTGAGAAAGTAAGTAAAAATACTGAGAGAGAGAGAGAGAGAAAGAGAGAGAGAGAGAGAGAGAGAGAGAGAGAGAGAGAGATAGATAGATAGATAGATAGATAGATAGATATATACATGCTATTTTTACTTGTTAAAATGCGTTTTAGCTTTAATGTTTTCAATGTACTATGTTTTATTTGTATGAAATATACACTAATTGTTCTGACAAAGGGACAATACAAAAATTATTATTACTATTAATTTGCGCTTTGAAAACAATATTTTTCTTTCGTCATTGGCTTTTCTAATCCACACAAGAAGACTGGTTTAAATCCAACGGATAGGAGGAGAGAAAATCGAGAGAGAGAGTAGTGGGACATACTCTAATAACTGCTTCTCAATTGCTTTATTTCAAGAACTTACTCCAACCTTAAGGACATGGTAGGTATCAACCAAACTGAAGTACAAACATGTCTCAGACTGAGATAGTGCTACTTACTTTGGCCTGTTCTGCCTTGTAGTAGTGATAAAAATAGGGCGAAAATTCTTGGTAATATTCTGGCTTTAGCTCAAATTTCCCATTGCCTCCTCCTTGTGGTTTCCTGTATTTTGAAAAGCAAATAAATATAACATTTCAGAGTTACTTTTTTGGAAAGAGAAAGAAAGTAACATTGGCTTTGCTCGTAGCAAATTCACATGTATATGGAAATAAACATGAATAACATACAGTAACTGGTGGAACTGAAAATAAAAAGTATACTCCAGAGGTAAACAATTGACAGCAATATTAAATGCAAATAATCACACATGCAAGAACAAACACAGCAGTAAATAAAATCAACAGGGATGGGAACAGTAATGTTATTTTGATGACCTTTTTTTTCTTTATTTGAACAAATCATTAATTTTTCAATACAAAAAATGGCTGTGAGTGGAATAGATACTTTAATTTACCAAGAAACAAAATAAATAGAAAGATGCTGAAAAAAAAATTGTGAATTTACTTGAAAACTGCTACTTCATCAGCAACCCAATCCAGGCCGGTTTCGTGATTTATCTGAAAGGAAAAAGAAAAAAAATCAACAACATCAAAGAAAACAGGAAAAGCTATTTCCCGATGGCACTTACCTTAACCAAGAGCACATAAAACAATAATTGGAACAGCAAGTAAATTACTCCTTCAAGTAAGGGCAACAAACGAGCAAATTAAAAAAGAAAGCAATACAATACAACCCCTCATCAACAACCCCTTTAACAACGACCATCCCCCACCACCAAAAATGAATTGACAGATTGATGTTACTATATAAACAACCCTGAACAACAACCACCTGCCCACAACGACCAGCGACTACATACATACGGTCCAACAATGACCATTTCATTTTCGATGAGCCGTTGGTCGCCCATCGTTACGTCAGATATTGCGATATATTTGTAGGCCTGTCACACTGAGGTCATTGTTTCCATGGGCCCTACTTGTTTTAGTATCAGCTTACTGTATTTTTCTATGTATCCGATTGCAGACACTTACATAATGCCTTGGAAATTCACTTGTCGTATCATGAATATGTTCCTCGATAGAAGAGAATCGATATTATATTTGTAACGGAAATTAACAAAGGTTCATAATAGTTGAGGTCAACTCCCTAGATACACGAAAGAGCAAGCAATTAACAAAAACTAATTGATCAGTTAAAACTAATTGATCATTTTATATACTTTTTCACTGACATAAGTGAGATGACAATGACAAAATACATGTACAAGGAAATCCCTTTAACATCTCGAAACCAAACCAACACCGATGAACATGTGGTTGCGGCTAAACGTGTAGCCCATAAATAAGAGTGAATATTATCTATGTCCTCATTGGTTGATACAATGAAGTCTGAAGTCTAAATATAGGGAGAAACCTGTGTTGAAAAATTAGTGATGCTTTCTGTGACTGTGCTGGACTAAAATATCCATCACAATCCCCTTAGACGTGTTCTCTGGTAAAGTGCTTTGTGTGCAGTGGGTGACCGTATGATAAGCTTATCGTTTCCATTCTCCTTTATTCTCATGCTTGCCCGATCCCACCAAACAAACACAAATAAATAAGACATTGGTCTACTTTTTTGTGTTCACTACCGTGAGCCTAAAAACGCTATCCTAGACATAGGTCTATCGCACGGAAATGAGATAAAGTTAGCAGGGACATCAAAAGTGTAAAATAGAACTAGTCTAGCGTCTGGTCTTGTACTCTAGCATAGCCTAGGAAATCCAGAAAGAAGCCTAGCCTGATGCAGATATTGGCACCAAGCTAGCTGGTATCGATCAATAGTGTGCGTGAGACAGGTGGTGGGGGGAGGCAGTAAAAGTTTAGTTTTTGTACCAGAACCAATGTTGCTACAATATGATAGTCCTATATTATTATTTTTAATGCTAGCTGATAGCTGCAAACAATTTTCTATGTTTACACAATTGATAGAGGCCTTCATGCGAGAACACATGCTAAAAAGCCACCTGTGCTCCTGTTTCAAGGAACGTAACGAAAGATATTCGGGAGTCTTTTTTATTTCGTTAAATACCACTAGGGCCAGCCTGGCAGATATGCAGTTTTCGCAGCATGTGTTGGCGTGCGTTGACCTCTATCAACTGTCTAATATCAGAAACGCCTATGACTAGTTATGTACACTACGAGCATGATTAGTTTCTAATGTTTGTTTAAAGTACACTACATCTGCAACTATCAGCTAGCAAAATAATAATAATATGGCAGCATTGGTACAAGGACTAACCTTGCATGCCCATCCCCAATCACTAAACTTTTACTGCCTCCCCCCACCACCCGTCTCACGCACGCCATCGATCGATGTATGGATGTGTGTCGTACACAATACTGGCCTGGCTTCATGCCAAATCCTGGACCAGGCTAGGCCTCTCATTGCAACTTGCTAGGCTATCTAGAAAAAAAAAGAGCAGATGCTAGCCTAGCCATTTTTCACACTCTTAATGCCTTTGCAATCATAAGGTGTGAGTGTCTGCTGGGATACCTGATGAGCAGTGTAGTGTTTCAGTGCTTCAATCAGGTTTTGAGAGAGTGAAAGTTGAGAGCATGAATTAAAAATAAACAGCTTCATGTGTGTCTACTCAGACTTGTGGGAGGTACAAATCTATTTTTTCATTAATTTGCAAAAGTCAAAAAACAGGACAGTCCGTTTTAAACGTGACTGTTGGCAGCTCTACACTGGCTGCTGGAAACAAGCCTTGTAATTATATGTTAGAAAATGACTCACATCTTCGTTGAGCTGCTTTGTTAAGCGGCTGTGGGCCATGGGCGAAATGCTTAGCAGGTGGATGACCTCCCTTTTGACACTGTCTCTCTTAGTCACTTTTCCAACTCCAGGGACATATCGTTCCTCTATTGAGAACAAAAAACATATGTGTAAATTGATATCCTCAGAAATCAGGAGTCGCATCTTAAAATCATAAACTATGATGTACCTTGGAAATACTTTCATATATATATATATATATATATTATATATAATATCAACAACCCTTTCTCCAAACTTAGAAAATATACTAAACTTGTTCCAAACCCATTCATAATAAACCTCATTTACAAAACTGGACCTAGATTCAAGATCAACAAATAGGCTTAATATTCAAGGAGATCCGATCTTGCCTAAATTATTTACAGCCGCAATGCAAGAGATATTCAGGAAAGCAGATTTGGAAGGTCTAGGAATATGCATAGATGGAGAAATGGTAAATAACCTGCAATTTGCTGACGATGTGGCCCTACTGGCAACAAATACAAAAGATTTCAATGTTCAGCTAAATGAAATAAACAGAGAAAGCAAAAAAGTAGGAATGAAAATACACATAGGAAAGACAAAGTACATGTCAACACAAGATAGAGTGAAGTAAAAATAGACAATGAGGAGATTGAGAAAGAAAGTAAACAGCTACATATACCTGGGCCAAAAATATCACTGAAGGATAATTCTTAATTAAAGAAAAGAAGAAAAAAAACTCACGAAGAATAACAATGAGGAGACTTAAAAATTCTTCCGCAAGGGTAACTGTCTGTCTCACAGAGTCTTCTTGACCTCCAGGAATGTCATATTCAACCCTGGCAAAAAGAGGAATTATTGAAATGTAAACAGTGGGCAAGCTTATGTTGAATTCAAAATTAACACATCCTGAATGGACTTTGGCAAATCTACCACCAGCAGTGATGAAACATATAAGTAAATGACAAATTTGTAGATAGTACAAATATAATAAGTTGGAATGTAAAAAGGAGAGAGGATATAAATTTTAGCTATTAAAGTACTGATTAATGACATAAAAGTTCCAACCAACCATCTTCAACACAAAGTCTTCAATAACCTGGAGAAATAATTTTCTTCCCTTTTGAAACATTTGAATTTGACTTACTTTGCCCAGCTCAAAAGATTGAATTTGTTCAACAACTGCAACATGAAGTCATTGCCTGGAAGCAGAGAGGCTCCAATCTGGGAAAAGGTGGATGAAACAAATATGTTAAATCAGTTTTCTATCAGGTAATGTCAAACAGATTTGAAAATAAAAATGATACCGTGGCATCCATTTTGGACTGAAATGTAGTTTAGTCATTCCCGCGCCGTCAAACCCTGCAATGCTCATAAATCCCGATGTAGGATGGTCCTTTGACAACGCTTAGTCCTACGCTTTCCTGTTAATTGCAGTTACGGAAGATATCATGCCACATCCCAATTCAGACACATACACGATCCCTATTTAGCTGGTGCTAGCGCCAGGGCCTTAACCAATGTCACGCTTGAAATACTCTGCCACTACGACATGTTAGCATTGTCAAAATGTCAAATCATGTGCATTTTCAAGGATTTTAAATGCTTTTAAAGACAAAAGCAGCATCCTTAGCCTCCATTTCTTGATTACATTTGTGAGACCAAGGTCTAATCTATACTGTGAAAAAAAATTAGATTTTCCTCGGACGTTTCTCTCTTGTGATATAAAGCAATGTGTGTTAAGCGATTTTCACGTTATCCTTAAAGAGTGAATTTCATTTACTACTTTTATTTCCATTTTTTGCTCATAAGTCGTAAGTCATTCCACCAATTTTATTAATCTTTATATGTTTCAATGCAATTAACTCAGGCTTAGCCAGTCAAATTTAATGTTGTTTTACGATAGGTCAGTGAGTCTAGTATTTTCTTTCTTCCTGTAATCCTGTTAGAGCAAATTTCATTTACTACTTTTATTTCATTTTCATTTACTCATAAGTCATTCCCCCAATTTTATTACTCATTATATGTTTTGATATAATTAGTATTGTTTTATTTGATTGTGTGATTAATTTATGTGGAGCCAGTCAAAATTTCCTGTTATTTTACGATATGTCAGTGAGCCTAGTATTTTCTATCTTCCCTTTTACTCTGTCTAGCAATATGGATCACAACCTTGAGAGTCACAAACTCATTTAAAAGAACTCTGCCGTATATGTGGCAAATTAGTATATCTGTTTAACAGAAAAAACATCATCCATAGTTCCATTCATGTAACAAAGTAGCCCTTGAACTCATGATGATTTATGGGCTTGGTGCCAAGAAGGACAATGAAAATGAACATTCAGCTTTCATTTTGTGAAATGCTTCACATCAATAAAAACAATTACAAGAAGGCAGAGTGCTCCTTCCTTGCAAAATGCATAGACCTTATTTGAGGCTGCATCAGGCATATGGTGCAAGTTTGACGAAGGAAAAACAGTTGAGGACAGCTCAAATTGCATGCATAGGAGGAGCCTGAAGTGTGGCAGCATAATGTACCAAACCCATATCACTCAGGAACCGAACCTGACTTCTGACACTTTAGAAACACGATCAGCCAACATCAGTGAAACAAACACGCTAGGTACAATCACTGACCAACAAGACAATCCAGATGACATTGATGATGACACTTCACTCAATACCTGCCCTGTCCCCCTACATCAACCCCAATTATTATGCCAACCAACAAACAGTTGATGCTTCAACATCGCCAGTATTTAAATTTGACCAGACATTTAGCCACTCAATAGGTAATTATCAATTGATGAGCCACTCTCAAAGAGCGAAGAAGGTCTCTGCACACATTTCATAAAACGAAAATTACACACACAATCAAACAAGAAAATCATAAAGTGCAAAACAAAGGGCCAACCCTTGATCTTACAAAAAAATAGTTGCTCCATGAAAATCTTCGTCAACAGTTAGAACAGCGACCAAACGAAAACGGGCCCAGCTTTTTTATGATGCTAGAAACTTTGTAAGAGGAACATCAAGCCCCATCAGGAGATGTAGTTTTCCTCTGAATTGAAAAGGGTGCCACAAACACATAGACAAATCTATTTCAAAAAGGCAGGGGTTAGGCAAAAACTAAAAATATCTAGAGAACATACACTTAAGGATGAAAGAGGTGTTAGGATTGAGCGAGCGACAAGGTAGAAAACAGGGAAAGTTATTGAAAGAAGTGGGGATACAGCTAGAAAATGAAAACTCAGTTAGGGAATACTTAGAGATATTGTTTAGATATTTGTCAAAGTTGAAAAGAGATTATTTGACATTGAAGATGGGGGAAAAAGAGCTTCCGTATGATAGAATTGAAGGATTGGCATCATATTTAGATATATGTTAGATTTGTATTCCAACAAAAACGTGCTTACTTGGCATAGTAGTATGATACCATTACAAGAGATCTGGGTGAAAATAGATCATGGGAAAAACTCACTGAAATTTACACTTCAAATCACAAACACCAACAAGCCCAGTTCCCAACAAAAAACTGTAGTGATTGCAATTGCACTAGTTAGAGACAAGAATGCAAATTTGATTTGATTTTTAGATGGTGGGCTGGGTAGTGAAATCACAGCTGTACACACTCATGGAGCGACAAAGCAGTCAAAGTCTTTCTACACGGAGACTATGATTTCTTGAGTAAAATTTACAGTCTCTCAGGCCCATAGGGAACTTATCCTTACTTATGGTGCCTGATACCAAGACGAACATTGAAATCCGTAACAGCTAGCTGTCAGCCCAGGTCATTGTCATTGTTACAGGCAGACAAAAACCAATTTATTACTCAAGGATGTGGAGACAAAAAAGAGGTAGAAAATTCCACAATTCGCTGCATGCATCTTTGATGTAAGTAGATCATAGACTAAGTCCATGCCTGCACATCTTATTAGGCATAGTCATTTAGCATCACAGACTCTAAGAGGAAGCAGCCCATGACCTAGACATCAAAATTGCATCTCAGAAACACAAACATTTGACAGACTTGGGTTCAACATTAAGGGTTTATGGGAAAGAATGGGCACAGGTGCAAGAGTTGGAGAAAAAAAAAATCGAGTTTGAACAGACATGCTTGCTTTTTAGCAAATAAGAAGAAGACATAGCTATGTACACAGAGCAGGTAAAAACAACAGAAGACACACTATGCCGCATTACACACCAGGAACTTACAATTAGGTCAGGGCCGATAGCATCCGATTTAGATCCCATTCTCAAGAAACACAGGCATACCATAGCAGATCATTTATAGGTAATCATTGTCATAAATATCTTACGCCATCTGTTTACAAAGACCTTACACAGTCAATTGTGACAAGAGCACGCACAAGTAATCCTTCCATAGTCAGTCTTGCACACACACTAGAACTCATCTTAAACAACCTCAATGAATCTTTTGGAAAAGTACACAGTGCAATCTCACAAGCTAATCACATCAATCAAAACTCACTTCCACAATTGCGAAAAGCAATAGACAACTACATGGATTTAAACAGACAGCAATTTCCAAAGAAAACAATACCAAAACAACATATACTTGAAGAACATTGTATTGTACTCCTTTCGTACAACAACACAGGTTTGGTCTCGATCCCTTGGGTGGACAGGGAACAAAGAGCAGCCGCCAAACAATGGCAAAATTAGAGAGGAGGGCTAGTGGAATTGTAAACGATATCGGCAAACTTCGTTTTATTCACAATGCCCACCCCCTTCAAGTTTCTCCTCTTTTATGTAAAAAAATGAAAATAAAAGCAACCTAAAGCGTACTCAATGGGGTCCTTTGTTTTCAAATAACTGTTTCATGTCAAGTGGTCATGTGAATGAGGTATAAACTGCATTTTATGAGTGTTGAAGTGATTATTCTAGAGATATGAATGGCGTAGGATTATTTCCAAATCTTGCCATCCAGTGGAAAATCTTCAATTAAAGAAAAACCCTTTGAGCTCACTGGCTCAGATCCTGATGCTTGGCAAGTTGATCTTAATAACTTTAAATGTTTGAAAGGGAAAATTTTGTTGAAATCTATGAATTTGGGAAAGAGTGATTAATTTTTTTATTGAAGTAATGAGTGTGCTTTGCATACCACAAAAGTTCTGTTTTGCAGGCTTCACTGCATAGAATGTATGATGTCACTTTTTCTTCATTTTTAAACATTTTATTAACTCAGACTTTCATCTTCAATCTTCTGAAAAAATTATATCAGTCAAACGTACGGCATTGCAGGGAGGCATTTAAACACATGACCAATAATTACAGTTCAACAGGCACAAGGCATTGAACTAAAAGAGCGCAAACTTGATGCCATGATACGCATTTACTGGGACATTTTTATCTTTGATTTAATTATGGGATCAAAAAATAAAGAAAAGAAGAGAAATGGGGGAATATTTTCGTTGTTTATCTATACCTTACACAATATGGGAAATCAATGGAGTTAGAGGAAGTGAATGGGGAAGAAAGGGATGCAGGAGAAATGTGTGATGATGAGAAACAAAAAATAAAGCTGAATTGTAACGGAAAAGGAAAAATACATATAGAAAGAAAAGATTATCAAAACAGAGATGAAGAAAGAAGGCAGACAACACCTGTGCTTACCTGAAGCATGATGATATCTCTGTCATACATTTCTTGGCGACAGCGAAGATTTGAATAAAAGAAAACCTTTGAAGACAAAAGAAAATAATCTAAATTTGAAAAATGATTAATTGTTGAGGATGCACTCTTGTCCCCTTGATAGGACCAAACACATGTGAAATTTCATTGTGATCAATGAAGAATTACAGAAGTTGTAGGCAGTTTAGTTTACATGAACCCATAGACGAGAATTCAAATTTCTTTAAAATATTTAATGAGTATCTAAAAGCTTTGTGAAAATTATAAAATGATCTTAGAAATCTAAAAATGGAACCTGTTTCATCATGACAACTGTCGATTGCAAAAAAATCAAGAAAACTAGCAAATGTAAAGGTTTTCACCAAGAACAAGTCAATAAGAAAATATGATGAATTCATTAAAAAAATAGCCTTAAGTGACAGTGAGCTCAGACATTTCAAATCATGTTTTTTCATCCTGGCAAATGTCAGAAAAAGGTTGATCAAATACATAAAATGCTTCAGGCATCACCTGATTCTGCAGACTGTATCCATTTCTTCTCCACATGCCTGCCTGGGTCTGAGCTAGTAAGACTTGGATCCGGAGGGCTGGCTCCATAAGTTCTCTAACATCAAGAGGCTTTGACATTGGAAAGTCCACACTCTCTGCCATGTTTGTAAGTGTCTATGGAAATGGGTAGACAAAACAATACCAATGATCAAGATTTTTGTATCATTTATTTTCTGCAACAAATAACAAAAACAGGAGAAAGACAAGAACAAAAAAATAAATAAATAAATAAAACAAGAAAAACAACAAAACAAAAAAACAAAACAAAACAAGAACCCCCAAGTTCTTTGAATATATCTAAAGACATAATAAAAGACTTACTTGATTTTGAAGCTCTCGAGAAGAGAAGCAAAGTCCATACTTTTCCAGATGAACGTGGAGGGCTAGTTAGACAGAAATGAAAGGGAAGACAGGTGAACAAAAACCATTTCCAAACATGAATGCACAAGACCAGGATTTTTATAAGTCAAACCTAAATGAGATCAGACTATCCAATTTTCTGGTAATCATCATTTTAAACTATTTTCTTTTGGCTTTTTTTTTTTTTGTTTTCTTTCTGTTGATTTTTTTTATTTTATTTTACTTTTCGAATAAACACAGGAATAGAAATCCAATCAAATTTCATGTAGAAGATGTTACCAAATCACAAAGCCAATATGTCAAATAGCCTCAACATTTGTCAAAATTCATGTTTGAATGGGTATCAAGGATCCTGTCCATAACTGATTGATTATTGATGATTTTGTAAGTCTTTAAGAGTTCTTTTTTTTTTTTTATTGGGATTAACTTGATGATTTGAGAATATGGAGATTACAAAAAGGCAGATAAAAGAAAAAAGATGAAAAAAGGAACAAATATCACTGACACTTTCCATCACTGCCCATCTTTCCCCTTTATCAAAACTGAACCATTGAGTCTTGGAAAAAAAAATGCTTCAGATAAACATTGGGTACATACCAGAAAGAAAACGAGTTAAAGGGTAATGAATGGAGACCGAATCACATGCTACATCATGCTTTATGATTAGGCTGTGACACGAATTCACTGTAATAAAAAGAATAGAGAATGTATTAGAATGAAATACAACCGAACTTGTCAAGTTACAATAATTAAACAAATAGTATAAATAACGCTTTTAAAGGGAGCTGGGGAAACAGATCTGGAAATCCTGAAAAATACTTGATTTTGGGCTTATTTAATTTTCAACTAGTTGAATCATTTTTTGAAATGAATATGGCACCATTTTGTCTTGCCATTATACTACAAGTGTATGGTTCATGGCCAGCTAACTGGGCAGTGGAAAATTCCATTCAGGCAGAAGTTGAAGTAAACCTTGTAGAGTACTGCTATGACCAATAAACAACACAGTCACATGATGGCGCTCTCACCATCAATAGGCTTGACATAAGGCTTGTTTTGCAGCCATTAGCTGAACAGGATGATAACTGAAGGTAACATATATTTATTACACACGTGCATAGGAAATAACTTTCACATGACTACTGCTATAAATTTTTTTGCAATTTAATTTCAACTATAATTCAATTCCCCTCAATATTTTAATATGATGTCCATCCTCCTAATCATTAAGGGCTAATCTTACCTTTGTTAGTATTCATAGCTTTTGCGATGTCCTTTTATTCCTGATTATTTATACCTACGTATGTTTAAATGTAAATCTCATTATCTTATATGTATTTATTGTTAAATTTTATGTCTGTCAATGATGAACACATGTGTAAAAAAAATAATTTCTGCCACTGTAAAAATCATGGACATATGCTATATAAATAACTTTTATTATAATTATTAATCATTAATGTTATTATTATCAATATTATTATTATTGTTATCATTATTATTATTATTGTTATCATTATTATTATCATTATTATTATTATCATCATCATCATCATCATCATCATCATCATCAGCAGCAGCAGCAGCAGCAGCAGCAGCAGCAGCAGCAGCAGCAGCAGTAGTAGTCAGGTGCTCAAACATTTACACTGCCTCCACAGAAACAAAAATTAGATAGAATTAGGAAGGCAGCCCAGAAAATCATAACTTCTGATCTTCCTTCACTTGATACATTGTATAATGTCAAAGCTATAAATAGATCTAAAAAGATAATCAAAGACTACTCTCACCCAGCAAACAATTTTTTTCGAGTAATGCCCCAAGGGAAGCGATTTAGAAGTATGAAAACCAAAACCAGTACATTTAATAAGTTTTTTCCAAAAGGGTAATGCCTTTGCTTTCCACCCAAATGTAATATTGAATCTCATTACTGATAGAGAGTTAGCTTGGGAAAGTTGAACGTTTGCATGTGAGTGCATGTTTATATCATGTATGTGCTGTATTTAAGTATTCGTGTATATTGTATATTTAGTGTGCAGATGTCTGTGAGATTTTGCATACAAGTAGGCCTACATACTAATATATAGATCAATAGCACAATGAAATAGATCTGACACATTAGATCTAGACAATTTTCAATGAACCCCATAGAGAAAAATTACAAACACAGAGGGAAGAATTTTTGATAGAAAAATAAGAAAGAAAAATTTGCATCCACTGAGACTTGAACCCGGGACAGTGGCACCGAATCACCTGGCCCAAGAAAAGAAGAGCGTTCTTACTGACCTCTCTCTCTCTCCATAGCATAGAAGTATAAATTTACAACGTCAGGTCTGCAGGTCAGCAAAAAACGTACAAATGTGTAAAATATTAACAGCATCGAGCTCTGAGACAAAATCATAGCCTAAAGGGTGATAGGTCTGGGCAAGAGGCATGTGCAGAAAGAGGACATTTCGTGAATCCGTGCATAAGGCGGGCACATCCGCCCACAGGTCAATAACCATTTCCAGCTGTCCCCACCTGCTACAAAGACCATTTTTCGATTCCCCAAGGGTGGTTGTTGTTGAGAGGTTCTACTGTATTATTGTTATTATAACACAGACTCACCCCATACTTCATCCATGACAGTTGTCTCTCGACAGTTGGTGAGAGCAACCATTGTTGCCTTGTAACCTTCAACTAAAAGGTATTTCTGGAAACAATAAAATATTATCATGAACATATACATGACAATCAGTATGGTTTACTGAGGTCTTAATGAATTTCAACTCTGAAATGAAATTTGAAAATGATAATCAAAAGAGGAATCTAGATTAGTATTTCAGTAAAATTGAGTTTGTATATATATATATTTTTTTGTCTCAAAGGTTTCTTCAAGCCTCAATCTCATGTATTATAATGCTAGACTTTCAAAATTGTTAATGCTCTTCTTACTTGATATCTTTTGTAATATTGTTTATATATATGCATTTCCATATAAATGTGAAGTGCATTGAGCTCCTTGAATAAAAACGCTATATCAACACAGTGCAGCACACGTTCAAACTTACATTCGTCGAACTCAAGGATCCGTCGAACAAACTATAATGTTCCAAAAAAATTTTCTATACATCTTTTTCACGCAATAGCTGAACCTGTTCACAGATTCCTCAAACTACTTGACTGCAGCTCAACCAGTATATCATACAACCAACCATAATCGTTATGCAACATGATATGGCATGCTAAAATACTATATACATGTGTTAAGCATTTGTCAGAAGCTAAGCACCAAATTTTGAAAATTTCAAACAATTTACTTTAACTAGGGCCTTCAGTCAGCTGTTTCCATACCTCCCTCTCACACACACACAAATACACTGGCTACAACACACAAGTATGTGATCGCTGGAAATAACAATGTCACACAAGATCTAGACTGCCTACCCACAAGGGCTGGGCAAGATTCCGATTCAAGACCCTGTTCCACCAATTCGAAAGTTAAAAAAATACTTAATATGTTATATAGAATTGGTTCTACATAGTGAAACCGTGAACAATAGCTTTGTGCCAGGCAACAATTATGTGATTCTGTTTCAGCTTGGCTAAAGCTTCGGTCCATTCTATCAGTTGTGGTTCATCGACAGAGGTGTTTCCACAAGAAGACCGATGACAGAAAGACAGGTTTATGTATAACAAAATGTTAGTCGATGGACTGGCTTATTCCAAGATGACGACCGTCAGGTCTAGGCAAGCGAAAGAGACACGTCATGCCAGTCTAGTCCCCTGCCTCCACAATTCTAAGTCGACACAAGGTCATGGTCAAAATCGAAATTGGGTTGGTTCTGCAGATCCTAGTCCTAATGCCTGAGAATTCAGAGGGACAATTGGAATCGTCCAGCCCTACTGTACAGCCCTATTGCACACTACATAGGACTGCCATGTGGCCGACCTTGCTTATAATATGCTGTGCTGTATCAAGTCTTGACTGCGCCGTACAAATTGAGCTTTGGACCCCGCATCTTTTCTATCTCAGTACTTTTCGAACACGGGATTCTTCTCACAACCGGCCCGAGCGGAGTGTAACCATGGATTCTTGGCCGAGACCAGCACTGCCGCAGATCCAAGGCCGATATCAGTGTTGCCACGGATATGCGCGGAAAACTTTCCACCCTGCCAAAAAATAACAAAAATTACAAACATGACTGTACATTGGAGGTAGAAACATCAGAAACACGACAGGCATGTGTATCTGGTACGCACTGGTTCAGACAGTGAGGGGACATAACTACAATATTATTTTATGTGTTCCAGTCCCTCATGCCAATAAAGGACGTGCACTACAAGAGGTGCATGCAAATCTCCCAATAGAGAAGACAAACGAGGCATTGAGCCAAGCCATGAACAACGACCAGCTTCAGGACGGCCTGGCCTCCATGGTACTGGTAGACATGGAGCGGTTTCTTGGTGAAGCCAACATTACTATTACACCCTACAGGGCTCTTTCCCTTGTCATCTAGTGCTTTCATGTATTGCTTGAATCACATATTCATCAGACTATTTCTGCTGTCCCAACAAGTTTGACGAATGCGTGCTGCACTGTACCTATCATCTATTATTTATATCACAGGGCCCTAGCACAGGATCTTTCCAACCACTGAAATTTATCCATATCTCAGGCTTAATCATATCAAACCATATGGCATTTATGTTCTGAAGTTTATGTTTATTCAGTCAATATAATACATATACTGAAAATAATCAATACTTGGTCCCTATCAAAAACGTTCAAGCAAATACATACACATACATAGATACATACACACATACTTACATACACACATACACACATACATACATACATACATACATACATACATACATACATACATACATACATAAATGCATACAAACATATATACACACCTACATATATACACATATTCACCCATACACATAATCACAAGGGAATATTGAGATAATTAACACGGTGCAATTAATTCATCCTTTTCGTTCTTGTTCTATTATGATGTTTCACAGCTTGGGGGAAAAAGCTATTTACATAACGTTTATTGCTTTTAAATACCCTTAGTCTTTTCCCGTTAAACATTTTTGTAAATAGGGTCAACATCAACCCTATACCTAACGAGTAACCACATAAGGTTATCAAATCCACATATAACTATGACCCCTGCTATCTAAATGAAAAAAGCAAAACTCATTCAATTTACTATTCAAAGGCTTACATCAGCTGCACACCATTCACAAAACAAAACAAGAATATCCTCCAGCTTGATCTGTAGAGTAAAAGCCCCTTCCCACTCTGGTTCAAACTCCAAGTGGTGTGTGGTCTGCCGCTTGACTTGGTCCATGCCCTGTTGCGTCATTACAAAGCAAAAAATTGATAACATGATCGGCCAAAGACATATTCTTTAAATACATAATGATACACAGTGGCATGCATTTAATTTTTAATACATAAATCAAGGAGCAATTTGCCATATCGTTGTATGTGCATTTTTCCCATTGTGTGATAACCACCTTTAAAGGTTTTAAGTTCTGTGAAAAATCAGGAATTGCTTATAGCTCGACCAAAATCACACAGGATAGAGAGCTGGACATAGGCTTTCTATTGACAGAGTGGACTCTCGAAAGCATTCGAAAACAAATGCACACATCAGCTGTAAACTAGAAAATAAAAATTACAACATTTTGACAAGCAACAAAACACCCTGCTTTTCATGTCATAGTGTTGTATGTGCACTTACCACATTATGGCAGACACTATTGCAGCTTACGTTGAACGTAAGATGGCATCAGCAATAGTTTAGGTTAAATGTTGAATGATTGTGTCATGTGCAAAAAAGTCAACGTTGTCATGTAAGCCATATTATAGATTTGAAATTCAAACATATTGTTCTGGTAAGGCTAAATTCAGGATAGTTCATCATAGTCATATTCCACATTGCCTGCTTCATTGTCAAGGGTTTATCATTACTTGAATCCTCATTATAGATAGGCCTTTGGTTTTTAAGCCCATTTACTTAGACCAAGTCTATAGTGCTGTCAATTGAGATAGTACCTTGTGCACATATGAAGCAACATATCAATTTATAACATGTTATAACCGCTAAAGAAACAAACGATACAGCTTTTAACAGACTTTTTATTCCAGAGAACATTTTTTATACAATAAAAGCTGAAATTGCTCATGTTTTGTGTATCCTTCTAAAGGACAACACACGAACATCTAGCTACATAGAAGTCAAACAACCCACACTAAAGTTCATGCCATAAATTTGTGATCAGGGTAAGTCCATTGTAAGACATTCGTTGTATCGCATAATACATTATACATGAACATGTATTTTCTGTCTTCTGCGGCCTTTTTCAGATAGATCTAGATTTTAGGCCTATCTGTATGATTTACTTTTTAGACTTGCCTCTTTGGAACAATCTGAAGTCATGTATGAATAACGCACTGGTTTAATAAAACACATGGCCTTCGTTTCGGCTTGCCTGTATGACACCACACTATCATTCAGTGACCTCACATGGTTGACTCAAGTCTAATGGGACAAGCTCTACTATTCTTTCAGCCAAATTCCAATTGATAAAACATGTACTAACTGTCCACAGTAATGAAAAACCAAATGTAATGAAAATCTGCACTATAAAAATGCGTTACAGCTAAAAATGAGGGAAAACACTTGGAGTGTCATAGCCGCCCTATCCTAAACATCAATAGTTCCATGAATCTGCAAGGTCAATGACCCCGCCATAGTATTGTAGGCTATCATTCTGACGCCATCTTTAACGAATGCCGCTTGCAGCTAAACAAACCTACCATTTTACTACAACTTGCACTGTACAATACAGCCATCTATTCCTCGTCGTGGATAGCAAATGGCAAAATAAACGGGGCTCAGTCTTTACTTTGATTAACATCCAGTCTCGTTTCTGTGCACCGCACATAACCTGGTTGTAGAAAATAGGCATACGGTACCATTTTTGCAGGTAGGATTCCTATTACAATGATGACAACTGGTATGCCGGGTGCTTTCGGGTTCGACACTCCCATTGTCAACCACCTTACCATTCCCCTTTTTAGGTAGTAGTACATATAGGAGTAGTATGCTTCCCAATCGATAACGGTGACTTTTTATGTCTTGATATGGTGAAGCATCTATCCATTATCCCTCCCTCTCTTGCCCCCCTCCCCCCCCCCCTCCTCTCTCTCTCTAGTCTCTTTAAATTTTTTTTACTGGTACTCCACTGCACATACAAGAACAAATTTAAAATGACAGGTCAGCTGACCGGAAAAAGCTTACAAGTGCCATAACAAGTTATAACTAGTACATGTAACATCATCAAAACCTGCGAAAAAATCATGTAGCACTTGCGCCTAAACTATAACGGTTTTGCCCATCCTTTTTATATTTCACATTCCCGCTCTCTATTTTCACTTTCGACGGGAGAAGAAGCACTCCACCCACCTCGGAATATTTTCAGTGTAAAAACCCAGATTTCTGGGGTATCCCGGAGGAATAACAAGCATGTCGACAAGTCAAATACAGGAAGAGGTGTGTGTGGGAAATGGTGACGAAATAATCTCTTGTACCTGAAGAGCCTTCATGAGAAATCAAAAAAGCGGATCAAAACACAGATTGCAGCTGCGAAACAAAATTCCATTTGCCGCCAGCGGGTTTGCGGGACAAATCGACGGTTTTTTCAATTGCGGGTGTGACAGCGGGAATAAGGGTTGAAAAGCAGAACACTTTGCAGCTCTGCTCCCTCTTCCCCTTTCATAAAGGAATAAACCACAACTTTATATTCTTTCAAGAAGAAAAAATAAATACCAAAAAGCTAAGCAGCCGAGGGAGGGGGACTGAGGTTCTGACTACTAATCTAGTGATAAAGTAACTTAACATACATTCAGTAGTTAATTATTCAGACCCATTCTTAGAGCATCTGTATGGATGTTAAAGGAATAAAAATACTGAATTGAAATCAAAAGATTTGCTTTGAGTACCCACCTGTATGAGAGTGAGAAGTTTTAAAAAAGCAGTAAGGCCATTAAGAAATTTATCTCTAAGAGCATCAGACCATTCTTCTTGGGTGGTTGGTTTGCACATCAAGGCATATCTGTTATCATAAAATCAAAATGGAAAACATTATCCCCATCATGTCTTCTTCAAAGCCATTTAAATCATATATTTAATGAAAAAGACAAAAGTCACTAAAATAAGATGAAAAATAAATTTGAAAAGTAAAAAATTCATCTATGCAGGTGGGGATACAGGATATATATATATAGTGAGAGCGAGAGAGAGGGAGAGGGGGGAGGAGAGAGCGAGAGAGAGAGAGGGGGGGAGGAGAGAGCAAGAGCCGAAGAGGGAAGGGGACAGTAGAGAGGGAGGGAGAGAAAGGGAGGAAGGGAGAGAGAGAAGGGGAGAGAGAGAGGGAGAGGGAGAGGGAGAGAGAGAGAGAGAGAGAAAGAGAGAGAGAAAGAGAGAGAGAGAGAGAGAGAGAGAAAGAGAGAGAGAAAGAGAGAGAGAGAGAGAGAAAGAGAGAGAGAGAGAGAGAGAGAGAGAGACAGAGAGAGAGAGAGAGAGAGGGAGGGAGAGACAAAGAGACAGAGACAGAAAGACACAGACAGAGACAGACAGGCAACCAGATAGACAGTCAGACAGAGACAATTGTGTATGTGTGTGTGTGTGTGTTTGTGTGTGTTCATGTATAGTATGTGTGTTGAGAAGTGTGTATGCTCCTTCTAAAGAGAGTTGTCCAATGTCAATACCAGAGGAGAATAAGGAAAAGGTAGGTTGACCGAGAAAATAAAAAGGCATCTGAAAATCGTGATCACAAAAGAGGAGCTTAACTAAAAGTATGAAAACCTGAGAGGTGCCTCTGCTATCAAAAATATTAAATGAGAACATGCAAATGCCATTTAAAGCTTACTTGAGGTCATGAAGAGTGAAGACGTATCTCTTGAATGTATTGCTTCTATCTCCACGGTCAAAGGAGAATTTTCCTTGCGCTGACAAGTAAAAAAAAAAGGGGGCAACATACGATGAAATTAAAATCTTTTTGAGAATTTTCTCTCATCCATTCATAAAGCTGTTAATATTTAAAGATTTTGTACAAAAACAAATGAACACTCCTAACATGTTATGGGAGGTCATATGAAAAACCAAAAAAAAAAAAAAAAAAAAAAAAACCTCGAAAATTTCAAAGCAAAAATATCTATATCTCAGAAGATGAATGCAAAAACCAACCCGCAAAGCACCCACAAAAAACAAACATTTGGTCAAGTAAAATGGGCAAAACAAGAACAAACAAATAATTTGAGGAGACAAAACAAAAACAACAAAAAACAACCAAACAAACCAACACCACTCCCTTTAACAAAATAAAAGGGTAACATTCAAAATGATCATACATGTGCTGAATCTTCTTCTATGAAATGGTAAGTGACTTCTCTTCATCATTTTATTTGGGATCAACAGAGAAAGCACAAAGAAATTACCAAATAGGTAAATAAATAAAAACCCTTCCCCACAAAGGAACAACCATGGCCACTTACCATTCTTTTTGCTGTTACATGCTGTCAGGAAAGTCTCAACTATAACAGTGAGTAGATCATGAGTAGCGATCAACATCCTAGCCTATTTTTCAAAGAAGATGTAAAACTGGTAAGTAGTGATAGATTAAGCATGTCACAATAGTACGAGGGGGAGTCAAAAAATATTGCAAGTTGTCCCCTAGTTTCCACACTTTTGTATCAAATTGCATCACATTCAGCGTATAAATACCTATACATATACTTTCTAGGTGTTAAAAGGAGATGGGATTTTTTTTTGTCCACATAAATGGCCAGATCATTCACAAGTCTTCTGGACCAACATCTAGCACAAGAATGGAGATTTAAGCTGGGACAAAACCAGTAAAATGGCTTCATCAGAGCTCAACATTTGCAAAGCATGCTATCAGCGCAAGTTGCAACACCCACATAACAGGATACACCAGTTATCCATGTAAATGTAAAGGAAACTGTCGGGGACTAACAACCTACATAAGGAATGTCCAGCAGATATACCCAGACCAAACAACGGAGCAACAAGAAGTAGACATCTGGTATGTAGGTGAAAAATTCAAGATAATATATATAACCCCCCTGCAAAGTCTTGCAACTTCTCCCACCTTACTGAAGCACAGTACTCAAGAACAATTCTTGCAGGAGACTTAAAAGGCCTCTCTCCTTTGTGGAGATACAATGACCGGAACAGCATGGGTAAAAACATCGAGAAGCTGTGCTCATCAACAAACCTCATACCCATTCAAAAC
>JBCJKF010409680.1:0-10843 GCA_039654545.1 Plocamopherus ceylonicus | reverse complement strand
CCCCCCCCCCCCCCCCCCCCCCCCCCCCCCCCCCCCCCCCCCCCCCCCCCCCCCCCCCCATACCCAATCTCAATTCTAATGAATGTCCAATAAAATGTTACGGACTGCCCACACATCAATCATATGATTATCAACATTTGTGGAATATACCAAAACAACTCAAATCATAAGACTATACTATTGTATATATGTAGCACAAAAAAAAAAAGTACCGCCAGTCTTTTTCAAGCCTAACTTATAAGCCATGGTTTATCCTTATTGAATCAATCACTTTCTAAATCGAATGCTAGTCTACTTTAGAATGCTTTCCCTGCCAAGGGTATAGCCATATTCACCTGGGTCGAGTGAAGCAAAAGGAGTAAGTTTTCTTCTTTAAGGTGGATTTGAACCTTAGATCTTTTGGTCCAAAGTGTGATGCACTAACACTCTGCCACAGCACTTCCTGCACTGTTGTAATTACTGTTGTTGCCAACATTACGGAAGTTCTATTGTTCTGCATACATTATGCCCTTTTCCTATACTATTACTCTTTCAAACTGTTCAAAATTTGCTTGCTTTGCTCAAGCAGCAGTTACATAGTTCAAGGAATCTATGAACAGGTTTAACTTTTTCATAACAAGATCAAAAAAGTGAAGGACAATATTTGGGACACTACATCTAGTTGGAGGAATCCATGAATTTTTTAGGGGCTTGTGTTAGAAGAACGCAGGCTGCACTGTATTTGGTTTGGCTCTAGTAGTCCACTGGTACCCTAAAATTCATCACAAGCCCTTACAGAAATTAATTTCAGTCAGTTACTGCTTCAAGTATATTGATAAAATTGTGATTGTCCAAGATAATCCATCACCATTGTGTGATACTTGACTTGTTTTGATTGGTGTACTGTATCATTCAGAGATTTTTGTATGTGTTTCTTACCCTTTTGCTGTTACTGTTATGGTTTTCGTTTTTATGGTCTTTTTTATTACTTATTTCAAACATTTATTTGTTATGTTTGTCACTGCACATATTTTAAAATGTATCTGTATTTCGTATAATTTTGAAGTGAACTGTTCATATCTTGCCTAGACAAGGCTCAGACCAAATGGAAATAGACTGGCCTCGCTGGCAATCATTTATGCTTAACACTTCTTCACACCAAAATTACTACCTCTCAAGAGAGCAGCTGAAATCACAGTGAAATTTATACTAACAGCTGCTTTCTGAATATAATTCCAAGATGGAATTCTTTCTAAGTGAGGATTAGGGTGAAGGCATAGGGATGAGGGTTATTTTTTAGGTTAAAAGAGTTAGGATACGAGGCTTTGTTTCAACTTTTTTCTTTGTTTGGTTTAACCAGCCTTCATGCCAGTTTGCTTTCTGCGGCATAGTCATATTGTACTGGGAAAGTTGGAATTGATTGAAGTGACCATTTATTTCAGTTCTAGAATGGTATTTCATACGTTGAGAGATTTATCATCTTCTGCGTATTTCTGAGATAATGGGATGTGGAACTAATCTTTTAGATTGTCTTCAGAATTAATTGTCTTTTAGTTTTTGGGTTTGATTTTTTTTTTTTACAGAATTATGCTGATAAGTTGTTGGGTGTTTCCAATGGAGCTATTTCCATTACAAATTAGGTTTTTTGAATCTCTTCTCATGACTTTGTTGTAACCTATATCATTCACTGTATTTATAGATTGTTTGAAGTTTGCTATTCTGGTTTATTGTTTTGGGGCTTCACAGTAGGATTTTTCTTTTAACTTTTTTTTTTTTAGAGTTTTTTTTTTCTTTTTCTTTTCTGGTTTTTGTTGATGTATACAAATCAATGTTTTTTCTTTGTGTTTTTATTTTTTCAGATGACAACCATACCTGTCGGCACTGCCATTCTTCATGCAAAGAATGTGTCTCATTGAGCACGTACTGTACATCTTGTCAACACGGTCGTGTTTTACATGACAAAACATGCTTGTCTTCTGCTGTAAACGTTGATAATAAGGTGTTTCAGAATGTTACCATTGTCATTATAGCCATTTGTATAGTATTAGCAGTACTCCTCTTGATACTACTAGGGGGACTGTATGCTAGGAATAATGAATATTTGTGTTGGAGTGGCAGTGGCAAGTATGGTAGAGTACCAGCGGATGATACTGAGGCTGTGGTCCATCTTGTATACAATGATGATTACGAGGATGAACCTGAAAAGTAGAGGGGCACAAAAAATTCATCGACTTACTCATTCTTAAACTTGATTTGAAAGGGAACTTACATCTCTTGTACTAAAGTTCTAATTTGTATCAATTTTTTTTTTCATGTGTCTTTTAGTTGTTGCTTTTTTAGTGGAATTTTGTAATCCATTAATCTTCCGTTTATACATGATACAGTGCAGCACTAATTCGTCGAACTTGTTGGTACAGCATGAATAGTTTGACGAATCCGTGATTCGAGCTGTTCATGAAAGCACTAGATGAAAAAGGAAAGAGCTGTATAGAGTGTATTGGCTTCACATGGACACCACCCTTTGCCTACAACCAAGGCTAGTCTGTCCTTAAGAGGATCATTGTTCATGGCTTAATGCCTGGTTTGTCTTCCATTGGAAGACTATGGAGTCTACCGCCATGAGGGACTGGAATATTCAAAAGTAGTTCTGTCCCCAGACATCCTTGCCTGTTGTGTTTCCTATGTTTTCAATGCCATGCTCATGTTTGTGTTTGTTTTTGTTTTGATTTGTTGGAGTTTTTGTTATAAGTTTTTTTATTTTTGTTTTCTTCTTTTATTATATAGCCAGTAAAGATCATGAATCGCCTACAAAAGTGTAATGTCGTGTAATGTACTACCGCAGGCAAACATCAGCATCGTGTGGGCTATTCTTAGTCACTGGCTAGGTCTAGAAGGCTTTTTTCAGATGACTGATACAGGTGTATAGGTACATCAACACGGCATGGCTATTTTTAGTCACCAGCCGGGCCAAGTGGGTTTTTCAAACAAATCAGTGAGCTTGAGCTGCTGTTAAATTGTTCGTGGAATCTGTGTACAGGTTTGATTAATGCGTGAAAAAAATGTAAAGAAAATACAGTAGAGGAGGTTATATGGGACATCACAGTTTGTTCGAGCAATCTACGAGTTCGACGAATGTGTGTTGCACTAATTTGAAAATTGAAACATTTTGAACTGGATCAAAACCGATATTTGCTGATTTTGTGTGGGGAAAGGATTGTGGGAGGGTTAATCTTCTGTTTGTGGCATGAATTAAAAATTTTTTTTAAAATTCTTGACTGATTTTGTATATTATAAACAGAATGTGCCGAGTAACTCTTTCATAAATGATCTTAGAAATACAATTTAAAATCATAAAGACATCTCATCACTGGATCTTTGGTGTTGAGGCTCATCTGAAAATTTTGGAACCTGACAGGCTCATTGATTATCTTTCCTTCTTGTGTTGATGTGCATGTAGGACATTTGTTATGAAAACATTTGAAGTGAAACAAAATACTTGCTCAATTTGGGCCATTTAGGGTATGTAGGATGACCAGATTATGTAATAAATTATTTGAGAACCCGTTCAAACCAGACATATATCATAGCATACACTTCACTTCTGCTTCCTCAACTTGTTATAAAAAAAATGATGTAAAATCAGCCTCCCTCACAACTCCATAGTTTTTTGGCAGCCCATTGTGAAATCATATGGTTTTCAAGTCTCATGACAATGATTGCACTGCTAAGTCATTTTTTGACCTTGTTCTTCTAAAGGAAACTGCAACCAAGCTGTCGTATTTTTTAAGCACCCTCAGTTTCATGGTGTTGACAGTGATTTATGACATTTTATATCCTTCAACTAATGTCACTCATACAGCACATCAGCACCACCTTGAAGGTGCCAGTCATACGATATCTGAGCGTGTCATGACCGAGAAAAATCAAAATTTCTGTTGTTTGTTCGTTTATATATATATATTTTTTTTTTTGTTTCTATGAACAGGAGCTACTAAAATATCTTCAGACTTGGAAAGATATTTATTTCAAAGATCATTATTAATACCCAGTATCCTCTACATAAAAAGAAATGTAGATTCTTTTGTACTGTAGGGAACAGTAATTACAGTCAGCAATGTTCTCAGAATATCTAAAGTCATTGCTTCTAGAAGTGAGTAATAGAAAATTAAAAACGGCACCATGTTCTTTCATTTTAAGCACTCTTGGAATGGTTGGTTGGCTCAGATCTTTTCAGTCATTAACTTTACCATCTTGAATGATATTTCCAGTAGAGTTTTGTGTTCATCCTACTTTTGATGCCATGTACATAATATTGTGCATAACAAAGATCAAATTAATCGTATTTATTTCTTGCTCTTTTTCTCCCTCCATTTTCAATAGAAACCGTCCTTGGTTTGTATTTTTCTTCTTCTCACATGTATTTATTCATGGTTGTGACCATATATTTAATCTTTTTTTTTCCTCATTCTTCCTCTTTCTTTGTTCTCTTAATTCTTTTACTCTTCTTTCCTTTTCAATTGGTTCTATTTATTCAATGTCTTGCTCTTTGTCTGTACTGAACATTAATAATATCTTTGTTCTTCTTCTTCTTCTTTTTTCTTTTTTTTTTATTGGGGTTTTACTTATTGTTTTGTCTCTTTTGTTAGTGCTGTTCTTTGTCAAATGTTTATACAAATTGTCACAATTTCCTGCCCGTTCAATGTCAAGTGTCGTCCCTTTTTCTTTTTCTTTTCTGACTTTATACAATTTTACTTTTACTCCTGATTCTAGTATTTTGTTGCATTGTACTTTTTTTCTCAATATTTCAAATCAAATCTTACACATTTTCTCTGAAGAAGCTTTATCTATCATAGAAACCCTCCCTCTGCCCAAGTATGAATGAAATCTATTTAGATTTTGGACTTGATGTTTGATTGTTCTGTTTTATGTTGGGGTTTTTTCAATTTTTTTTTAAACGTTTTTTTCGTGATTTTTTTGAAAATTGTGTACATATACATTTTATACATTTAATATATATAATATATACATTCATCCTCAGAAGGAGTAGGACTTTCATCGTGTAATTATGTAATTGCATAATGTGCCTTCCCTTTATTATATATTGGGCATGGTTTTTGAATTTCAAAAACGAATCAAAAGAAACTCAAATGATAGAATATGTTGAAATAAGATTTGCTCGGGATGGTGGGTTTGGTCTCACGATAAATACCACCAAAATCATTTAAAGATGTTTTGATTCTTTTGCATGTGGTGGATATTTCTCATTTTACTTTCTCTCTTCAATGCCTGCCAGTATCATTTTACAGTGCACTCGGTTATCATGACATCGTTGGGACCATAGAAAAATGGTCGTACTAAGCGGATGTCACGCTAAGCAGAGTTAGGCATTGATTGTTGATGATACAAAATGCACGACGGATGCAGAAGGAAACGGTTTTATCGGTACGATGAGGAAAAGGTGTGAATATTTAACTGCATAGAAGTAGTAGCAAAAGCTGAATAAGGACATAATACATAATAATAATGTAATCATTCATGGTGTCTGTCGGCTGTTGATTGGCGTCCATTAGCGGTATTAGCAATGTGCCAATACATGTACATATATGAAGCAAATTTAGTGTAGATCTATTGTAACGATACCGGTAGTTATTATAATTGAAGATTGTCCATAACATTTTAATACCAGCTCACCCTCTCAGACCCACAGACTATCAATAGGCCTACTATCATTATCATGCCAGGTCTTCACACTTCCTTGTTATCTTTCGTCGCACCCCTGTCAGATTGATAGAAACGTCCATCACCCCTCCCGTACTGCTCTCCTGAAACTACTCGGTATTAACAGGACAGAACTTTAGCCTAAGGGCTTGAATGAGACATTCATTTGAATTTTGGGTCAGCTTTAGGTTCGCTTCCGATTGATCTCATTAGGCTTAGCAATGCGATATTGTGTGTTTTAGTTTTGAGCTTTAATTGTGTGTAGGCCTAGTACAGTATTGTACTGTGGTATAGGTTAAGTCGAACTGAAGGTTACAAATTGTAGGCTTGCCTTGTCACCCGAAGCGTCTTCACAGATCGCTTGGACTTGGAAGGCCTGCCCTTTACCCCTCCCCTTGTCTGATCTGAACCTCCTCCCTTCTCCCCTCCTACTTTCCAATCGTATGCACATTGTATGAGTATAAACCACGGCTTTAAACTAGATCTAGGCCTATATATAGTGCTGCTGCATGGTATCAGTATTTAGTGCCTCAGATAGCTTCGAAAGTCCAACAAATCGGGCGAAAAAAAGTTATGTGCTCTGAGAATTTGGTCGCGGTAAACGGAGTTAGCATGTCATCTTAACCGAGGTTTTCTAACAAAGAATAAGAGGAAAGTTGGCCGGAACTAAAAAAAAAATGGTCACCGTATCCGGAGTGTCACGCTAACCGAGGTTGTGTTAAGTGGAGTGCACTGTAATACCTTATCAACATTGCATTAGTGAAAGAAAGTTGCTTTGAAAATGGAGTATTGTGATTGGTTTATGTTTGGAAAGCGTTTTTTTGGTCATATTCATGAAACTAGAGAATAAAGCTTGGGAAGAGGTTGAATTTCAAAACATCACAACTATAATATTATATTATCAGTTCTTAATTGCAAATGTGAGCCCTGCCTGATTATTAGAAGAATGGTTTGATCAAATAAATGTATAAATGACAAATGTGACAAAAATTGTTATCACAAAGACGTAAAACAGTTAGTTTATTTCTATGGCTATAGAAAGATTAAATTCAGAAGTAACAAACATTTGGAGTCTCTAAATTACTCTAATAATATGCTCCATTTTTTGCCTTTTGTCTACATTTGTTTGATGTTGGGTTTTTTTTTACAAGGATGTCACAAACCGAAACTTTTGTTGATCCTTGACTGTGATTAAGATCTTATATTCAAATCCACCTCATTTGACATTTGACCTCATGTGTCTCTCTGTCAGTGATTTTATATGTAATGCTTTTGTTAAAGTAGGAAATAAAATTGTGCTTGTATGTGTATGGGTGTTCGTAATTAGCTGCATCATATTACGTCTTTCAAAATTTATTTATGTGTGTGAAATATTTCAGTATCAAGGTAAATGTGTGGAGATGACAGATCTAAATTAACTTTAAAAGCCAAACATACCATGGCATGCAGCATATAGGTTAGCTGTATGAATTTGTGTCTTCCAAGAGCAATCGAGGTAAAACGGTATATCTCATTGTCAAGATAGGAGAGGGGGGGGGGGGGGGGTAGGTGGATTTAAATAGAATTTGAATTTAACACAAAAACAACAAAGATGAATGCATTGATGTTATTAGGAGGGAATTTGAAGGGTGTCTATCTTTAAACATATAGAGGCTGACAAGTGATAAGACAATGTGATATCAGGCACCTGTACGGTGTAAACTCATTGTTTAATATTATTAATACTTTCATTATATAATCATCACATGTGACCAATATCAGAAAAATATAAAGGATAAGAAACTTGGCGATAAATGATAATTTGTTTTACATGACTGTCTGAGACAGAGTATTACTGCTGAGAGAGAGAGAGAGAGAGACAGAGAGACAGAGAGACAAAGACGGAGAGAGAGAGAGACAGAGACAGAGAGAGAGAGTGTGTGTGTGTGTTTCAAATGCTATGTCTTTAAATGTGACCACCCAGGATTTTGCATGGTCATGTGGAGTCAATGTGAACTCCCAGGGACCAGGAAAATGTGCACATCTTATGTATGGCTTTTCATTAATCTGAGCATTAAAAAGTACTATATGTCATCGTCAGAGCATTAAAAAAATGCTATTTGTCATCGTCAGAGCATTAAGATAGTACTACTTCATGTCATATCTCAGACCTATATATTCAATGAATTTTTTGCCTTCCATGTGATTGCTGCTTAGATGTCTGGCCCGAAGAACATGTCCATATTTAGAAATTGTAATTTATATATTTCTTTACAAACTATCTGTGAGATGTACTGATATCTTCTTCCTTTTTTTTTTTTCTGGCTGAGCCACTTGGAAGGGAAATATTAAGAAATAATTTATAAAGTATTTACTGGGCAGAATATTTTAAGTTGTTGAACACTCAAGTGAACTTTTCTACTTTCAATCTTTTCCTCCCTCCTTTTTCTTTTCTTTATATTTATCCATTGACAACCAAACCCTGTAATTGTAATGTCAGCATGAGCAAGATTTTACTCTTTGACCACCATAAGCCCACATATGGGCATGAGCACAATTCACGTCTTTTGCAACAATTTCCACATATGGAATGGAAGCCTTTTGCATCAGAGTTGATAATCTTGTCTTGGTGCAATTTCATTGCTATGCTTGGGCTAGTATTTATAAGGGGGGTTTGGGTGCCCAGCCACACTCCCTTTTCCTCTGATCATTGCTTCTTTTTCTTCTTGAATTCAGAATAATGAACTAAGCAATAAGTCGGAGGTACATGATGTTGTGGGGGTGCATGATAGCAAAATAATTATTTTGGTATGATTCACCATGATCGAATTTTGCCAGGGTGACAGCCAATATGGCCTGCTCTTTCCGATTTTTGTCACTGAGGGTTCTTTTATATGCGCAAAGGCACAACCTTCTAGTTTATTGGCTGTCTTCAAAGGGACTAGGCACTTATTCATCCTGCCTACCATAGGACAGGGAAGTGGGAAAAAAACACGGAAAGTCGGATTTTAAAATTGAGCCTGCTCAGCTTGGGATCGAATCCCTGACCTTTGGCTTGGTGGACGAGTGCCCTGTCCACTGAGCTAACCGCGCTCATGAGATCATACTCTCTCCCAATATGTGTGGAAATTGTTATCAAAAAATTAAATCATGTCCATCCCCTTGTATCAACCTATGGTTGGCAAAGCGTTAAGTTGCTCCCTTGGTGGGACCAAGCTTCTTTTCATTGCTGCTTCATCAAGGACATCATTCTAGTGTTATTGTCAAAAAGACTTGAAAAATTATTCTTATGTATTTATATTTATTTGTCATTTATCAATGTTGAAGTGAAGAAAATGCTCCGCTATTTCTCTCAGCCCTTAAGACAATTATAAACGTTAAAATCGCATTGTATGGACTGCCTTCGTGAACAGCCTTAGCAATGTGGCACCACTAAAGATTTGAAACCAAATATGATGTCACCTGGAGACTTTATGAGATGATGAAATCAACCCTGAGTTAATAATGATAATGATGGAAATACGTTTTTTAAACATTGTAGCCTTTTTAATTAATCTTATGATGACTTATATTAAGTTATATGTTTTGATTTTCTTCTCATTTGTAGTGAATCATCGGTGTATCTTAATAAGGGCTATTCATTGATGCAGTTCAGAATGCTACGTAAACAGTGAAAATTGGCTAATTGATAATTATCTCTTGATTCCCTTTCTGGAAAAATTTAGTCCAATGCAATTGCATGTATTTGGGATGTTGGAATAATAGTGGACTTGGTGTTATTACCTGTCATTCTTTATCATCTCCCCACCTTTTGAATCCAAATCCATTGATTAATCCTTAAGAGGCTAAATTAAATTAGCCAAAAAGCAAATGTTCCAGTTTACCCAAACATTCACCTTTTGGCAAATTTTCCTCCCAAGGGCTTGATTATGTATGTCTTTGACTTATACAGCTTTTGCGTCTGGAAAAAAACTTGTTTCATCAGATACATAAAGCGTTAGCATTTTAGTACATTTTATGTTCAATTTTGACCAAAGCTAAGAACGAGAATGTGGGAAAGTCAAACAATGTTGTGTAGAATCCATACGTGGGAAGCTCAGAATTTGCCATAAAAACATACTGATGAGATTGCAAGATTAACACCCATGTAGGTATAATCCATTTTTCCCATCTAATCCTATGAATCAAGAGTGACAGACAGAACAGAACAAATTTATGTCCTGATTATTATGGCTCTAGACATTAGTTTGCACTGAATTTTTTTTTTCTTTTTAGTTTTTTTTTAAATAGTTTTTTTTTTTTATGATGACCAGGGTGTAAAAAAAAAACATACCAGCATCTTTCTGTCTCCTAAGGTTTAGCTGAATGACTGTATGTTTACATTGTCATTGTATTATAGAGTCATTGCCCATCATAGCATATTTGAACTACTATTCTAAATGCTTCTTTTCCTTTTTGGCATCCCCTTCCCCCTCTTTTTTCACCCTGAGGTGACCCAAGTGGTTAACGGGTGTAAAGCAATCAATCAATCCATCTATGTTTTTCATTAAACTGCCCTGATCATGGCATCTGATAATGATACAAAGGATTGGCCTGAACACTAGCCGTGGACCAGTGTCCTTGTCATTGTGGTGAACAAAAGGATGAATAGCCCCAACTGAAAGTATCAATATGCACACATGCACCCACCCATATGCACAAACACGCATATGCGCTCACACATACCAACACACAAAGTTATAGAATCATGTTGTTATAAATTTATCATGGGAATTATCTTTTTCCTTGAAAAATATGTAAGCATGGATACAGCACACCTACACATCAATACACATACACACCCCTTTTTACTGTTTACTGAATCTCCCTATTCACAGTCCCCCTCCCTTTTAGGGTTTACTTTTTTTTTTTTTCCCATGGTTTCCTCTAGATATCTGAGATTTGAACAGTTCTCACTTTCAAACACAAAATATGGTCTGCTCAAATAAACACCAGAATAACAATTTTTCTGGAAACGAAAATCATATTGCCAGTGGGTAGTGATTTGGCATGTGACACTTTTGATGGGGATTGCATCTCATATTTAAAGAATTATTATTATTTATTATTATTATTATTATTATTATTATTATTATTATTATTATTATTATTATTATTATTATTATTA
>JBCJKF010408571.1:0-13957 GCA_039654545.1 Plocamopherus ceylonicus | reverse complement strand
CCCAACGCTTTATTATGCCATGTATGGCACCCCCAGTCTGTCGTAGTAGCCTACTAGAATGTACTTCTCTCCTCACTACAATATTATTGCTCACTGTGTAGCCGTGATTATAGGTAGAGTCTAGAGTGATCGCGGGCTGGCCCAACTGCCATTCACTCTCTCTGCCCTTTGCAAAGACACACCTCCTACCAAAACACAAGTATTATAAAGCGGTCCCATATGCATTGTGGTTTTAGTGTCTATGCCTTTTCTTGGGGGCTTGATTTTTATTTATTTATTTATTTTTTTTATGAATAAAGTTTTCCTATACGGTAAAGAGAAATAATTTTAATAGGCAAGCAGAACAAGTTTGTTTGTACTCTTTCCTTCCAAAAGATCTGGGTGGGCTCTGCCCACCCTGCCCGAAGGATGGAGCCGCGACTGCACCTATTAGGCAATGTTCTAATTGGAGGTATTTCCACATTTGGTACAAAGGCTAGTGGCAATAAAATACCTTAAGCACGGGCCTATCAGTCTTTTGACTAGTGGCAATAAAATACCTTAAGCACGAGCCTATCAGTCTTTTGACTAGTGGCAATAAAATACCTTAAGCACAAGCTTATCAGTCTTTTGACTAGTGGCAATGAAATACTTTAAGCACGAGCCTGTCAGTCTTTTGACTAGTAGCAATGAAATACCTTAAGCATGAGCCTATCAGTATCCCAGATTTTAAATGAGTTTCATGCAAGCATTAAATTGATGCATATCATTTAGATGAAAGGTGAAGGATACTAAAATAGGATCAATGCAATGTTGGTTTTTTCACTGGCAGCTCAGTGAACAAAGAATTATGTTCAAAATTGTTTTTTTTTGTTTTCAAATGCCTCAATAGCACTGTCGTGAAATATTTCACAGACCTTGTTGGTATATATACATCCATCCTGATGTTTAAGATCTGATAAATTGCTCTTCTGTCAAAAAAGAATTGGAGCGAAATTTGCTGCTCGAACATTTTCCAATACTCCTTTACTTGCATGGAAACTGCCCAAGCAACTAAAAAGAAATCCTAAATTACAATCCTTCAAACACATTAAAAATGGAATATTTTTTTGACATCACAATTTTTGGATTGACATTTTTTCCACACTAAAGTACACTTTGTTGAAAGTCACTCAAAGCATTTTTATTTTTAAAAATTAGTCAATGGAAAAACACAAAGCATGATTTTATATATTTTATGAAAATGCTATGATTTTATGAATGACTTTCAATTAAGTTTACTTTGATGTGAAAAAGTGAAAGTCTGAGATTTTGCAGTTATGTTTGTAGAATGGCAATGACAATATAGCGTAAAGCACAATTGAGCATTGCAAATTTAAAATTGCGTTATTTAAATATTCACATTATTTTTAGTTTTATTTACTTCCTCCTGATTGTCCCATGAAAAATCATTCTTGTTTATAACATGTTAAACGTTTTTATGTAAAATGTATCACTGACTTACCCATAAGATTTTCCTAATTTGTCTGATGGGAGGGTAAATTCATCCACAATATTATTTTATTCCGCTTTTTTAACCTGTTCCTAAGTGTTCCTCATTTGTACAAAAAATTCCCAAAGAAAGTTTCAACTTAGAAATATTCATCGGAAGAAACATTTTTTTTCCAGAATATAATGCAGACTCAAATCAACTTTATGAAACTGGAAAAGGTAGATTTTGGTGGACTAAAAGGAAATGTCCTAGGAGAAGATGTGCAAATGATATTTCAAGAGTTTGATGAGGCTTTCAAGCTATTCACAGAAGGAAAATCAAATCCTTTGAATATTGATGATCCCGTAAGACACATTCATTCATTATTTTCGCCATCATAAAGTTGTGTTTCTTTTATGTACAGGGTAGCCAGCAAAGTCAGAAAGTCGGAATGTAATATGAAATTTCATCTTCATATTATACTTATGCAATATTTGATTTTTGTCGCTCCTCTTGAAAATGAAGAAGAACAAAGTTATTTCAATAACTCAGTATCATGCGTCTCTTCTTTTTGTAAGAATAAGATGCATCTTATGATTAGGAAAAAAAAATTATCAAATTTCAAATCACAAGATGTTGAAATGCACCTTTCAGTTCTTATGATTTTGATTTCATGAACATTTCCAGACATTCCAAGACAATGTGGACGTCTTTAATGAGATCATGGCAGACTTTGATCGTCGTCTTGCTTCTACCGTTGTGAAAGGCTATTTTGATTGCTCAGGATTAGAAGCAGTCTACAAGGTAGACATAAAATAAGCTTAAACCATAAAGAATGAAAACGGCATTTTCAACTAATACAGTTTTAACAGATAATTCATGTGTGTGTAAACATGTAAATAGAAATACTAATAATGGTCATCCCATCAAACCTTTGAAGTCAAGTCACCAAGAAAGGACTTCAGAGCTTTGATGCATCAACCATCAATATGTAAATGTATATATATTTGTATATATATCGTCGGTCATGTCCTGAAATGTTGTATCTGCAAAATTGCCATTTTCGGCTGTAGATTTTTAAAGTTTTGGCCAATTTTGTTTTCAAATACCTACCTCATAATTAACTTCCATCAAAGTATTAACTTCATAGCACATTTTTATTTTGTTTTCTCCACCTTGATAAGACTGTGCTTGCCGATGATAGAATTTGGAGTGAGCGGAATAAAAATGCAGTAGCATTGTGCTATAATCAAGCCCCTTGCCTCATACTTGTTACTACTACTACTGCTGCTATTTTGCCTATATATATATATATATATATATATATTGCCTCTGTTTATTCCTTTTTTTCCGCTCAGTATAATTGCTGTAATAATACTCATCATGTAATGGTTTAAAGATTCATAGTGATAAAGTAGTATTGAATATTTTTTGTCCTTAAATCCAGCTTATTGATATGATGGGGCCCCTCCTTGAGAGAACATTGATCAACAAGGACTTTGATGATAAATATCCACTTGTTGTGCAGGACATGCGCTCCTTATTAGATGAATGTTATGATTTGTATCATGAGCAGGTAAGGTTTATGCTTTATCAGAAGATTTTAATCAAGGAGTGAGGGTCATTAAATAAATAATAATATTTTGTCGTTTAGTTGTCTCGCATGATTTATTTGCATAGAAGTATGATGGAGGGTAATCTTAGTCTTAGTTTTCATAACAGCTGACAAACTCAGATAGCTGAGTATTCTTGTCAAATAGAAAAGGACATATGTACTGATGAATCTCTATTTAAATAATTTTATTTTCTTATGCTGCTCATAGAGAAACGTGAATGGGTTTTCTAAACAGAAGGAGGTGAAATTTCTCTTTTGAAATAATGGCAAAGCCAAATCATAATGATTCTAGTAACAGACATCTGAATTTAAGTATATCTTGCTCTTTACAGCGAGCGTGGTGATAGAGTAGTAGTGAATTGGACAATGGACTGGGAGGTCATGAGTTTGAATCCATCGAGAGCACACGTCTTTCCTTTAAACAAGAGAATTTACCCCCGTTACTTCATTCGACCCAGGTTAAAGTAGTTACAAAGCCATTCTGATCATTCTAATGAACGTTAAGCATGCAACAACATGACATACCCTTTGAAAGTGATTTTTTCTAGACACATGGTCCTGCTGCAGTTAAAGAACAGATGTAAATACTCATATCTGAATTTCATGTCTACAACTACCTCATCAAAGAGATGCAGATCAAATTAGGGATGAACCACTGATCACAGTTTTAGCCCTATCTGTGCTAAATTCATCGAAAGGGGAATGTTCTGGGATAACCTTTTGGCAAAAGCTATTCCTTTTGGTGAATATAGCACTCAAAGGGTTAACACCAAATTGCTGAAAGATGCTATCAACCGTGGTGGTGGCATAGCTATTTTTAACAAAGACTGTCTTGAAATATCCACATGTTCTGTTAGGTGTCAATGTTAAATCATTGGAGCACACCCCTAGCTAAGTAGCAACCTGTAACAGAACTTTTGTGTGCTTTTTGTGCTCTTGTATTCATAGACCATCAACAACTAGCAACACTTGCAATCTGTTTTTCTCCATGAGTTTGTAATATTTCTTGAACAGCCAAACAATGAGTTTTGTTAAGATGTAATTTATATGTCCTCTGTGGTTAAATTTTTATTTTCATCTAGACACACCAAATAACAAAGCTGCCAAAAACTTCTTCCATCATTTCACCCAATTAGTTCAGATTAAACAGTGAAAATCACTCTCAACCTTATCTGAACCAGAAATAACAATAATTAACAATATCAATGTTGAAGATATATGCATCTCATACTATTCTTTAATAACATTCACAATTTGACACGGTTCAGACCCAAACTTCACAAAGGACAATTTCTTTTTTTTTAGGCATATTAATAGGAGTGCTCTTTTAGCAAGACTGGCATAAAGATATTCAATTGTCAAAAAATTTTACTTCTGCCTCTCTAAAGTTTTAAACCAAATGTCCATATCGTCAAGCGGCTACCTTTTTGGCCTGAGTCATTTTTGCTAGTTTTGAGATAATCAATAAAAACTGTCTCACAGTTACAAGAAAACATAGTTAGGCCAAAATGTTACTTTGGGATTTGTAGGAAAACGTGTTGGCGGATTTTATCAAATTCAATAAATTATAATAGCTGGTGGTATAACGATTCAAACGGCGTGTCAGTTGCATTTTGGCCTAAGCCTGACTTAGGCCAAAAAGGTAGCCGCTTGACAATATTCTGGTAGGCATGTACATGCATTTTTAAATTTTAAACCCTCAACCATATAAAAGATTGGGGAGGGCTGTGGTAAAGTGGTAGAGCAACTATTCTATGGACCAAGAGGTCACAGGTTCAAAACATGTGGGGTTTTTTCCCTTAAACAAGAAAATTTATCCCTGTTGCTTTGCTCAATCCAGGCAGGGGAAAATGGGTACAGCTTCAGCTGGGAATGTATTCTACAATAGACTAGCATCGTATTTAGGCCGTCTCTATGAGCCAAAAGGCTTGACAGGACTACTATGTATAAAAAACAAAATTCAAACAATATTTACAAGGTAAGATTTAAATTTACATATGTTGCTTGCTCTTCACTTGAAAAAATATGGTTTTGGTTTTTGTTTTATAATTGGATCTTGCCTAGAAATTGTTTCAGAATGTTTTAATTTCTTCAAACCATATTTTCAAGGATCAAATTACGAGGTATGAGTATTTTATCAGACCTGTCCCCGATCTTTGGTTTAAGTGCCTAGATGGAAACTACATCCAATGCCATAATACTGTAAAAGTGAACATCATTACATTAGAAAAAAAACTGTTTGGAGCTGCTACATCATTTTTTCCATTTCAGATGAAAATAAAACATGAAACAGGGCACATGAATGTTCATAAAAACATGCCCCCAATGGCAGGGAGCATGAGATGGACCAAGGAATTATACAATCGAATTTTTATGCATATGCCAAAGTTTCTGCGAATTGAACATGGGTAAGTCCAAGAAAGGTAGTACTGTGCTCACATACAAACTATAAGGGATTTTCCTTTACATGGGTAGTGTGTTGTCTCTCTCATGGAAAACCTAGATGCCATCATTATAAACTTCTTGTTTTTTATATACTTCCAGCATAATCTATGTTTAGATCATTGCCAATGATGGACAGGGGTGAATTTTAATGATTGACAATTTTTAGATCCTTACCAATTTTAAACAGAATGAATTGTAATGATTGACCATGTTTAGATCACATGGTAAGACATGGTAAACAGGTTGAGTTGTAATAATTGACTGTTTTTAGATCATTGACATGGTGAACAGAATGAATTGTAATGATTTTATTTAACTCCATGTTTAGATCAACGACATGGTGGACAGAATGAATTGTAAGGATTGATCATGGTTAGATCACGGACATGGTGGACAGAATGAATTGTAATGATTGACCATGGTTAGATCACGGACATGATGGACAGAGTGAATTGTAATGATTGACCATGGTTAGATCACGGACATGGTGGACAGAGTGAATTGTAATGATTGACCATGGTTTGATCACGAACATGGTGGACAGAATGAATTGTAAGGATTGATCATGGTTAGATCACGGACATGGTGGACAGAGTGAATTGTAATGATTGACCATGGTTTGATCACCGATATGATGGACAGAATGAATTGTAAGGATTGACCATGTTTAGATCACGGACATGATGGACAGAATGAATTGTAATGATTGACCATGTTTAGAACATTGACATGGCAGACATAGCGAATTGTAATGATTGACTTTGTTTAGAGCATTGACAAGGTAGACATGGGGAATTGTATTGATTGACCATGAGTAAATCACTGACATAGTGGTCGTGGTGAATTGTAATGATCAATCAATGTTTTCTCTATCTATGGAGAACATCAATCCTTGCTAGGTTTATACTGTTTTGTATTTGTGCACTGTGATATTTTTGTAATGCCCAATGACAGTAAAAGAAACAAATCTATAAGGTTTTATTAGGCACAGGAAAATTTTCTGTTTTATGTAGCCTACTTATTTTCTATTACATATTTGTTATCCAGATAAATAAAGACATAAAGCTATGATTCAATTCATGATAAAGAAAAAATATTTCAAATGAATTTTATAAGTCACAATGTCTGTTTAAGTTCATATTCAAAATGTCCTTGAAAAATATTTGACGTTAGAGGATATAAATTTACTCGGAATATATACTGGCAAAAAGTTAAATGCTTCAACAATTTGCAGAACATTCTCTCTCCATGCTTTTCAGTATAAATCGATCAACCCTGTACAAGAACGTTATTAAAAGAGCGGATGACTTGAAAAGCCTCCTCCAAAAGTAAGCTCAATGTTCAATGTTCTTTTTTATGTTTATACATTTTAAGGAAAACAAATGTTTGAATCAATAGTAATTTCATTTGAATGCATTTCAATTTGATCAAAGAATTTATGTTAAGTTCATAGAATACATGTTTGAAAGTTCAAAAACGGAATAACTTTAAAACAGGGATTTCCACAACTGAACAACTTTAAAACAGGGATTTCCATAACTGAACAACTTCAAAACAGGGATTTCCATAACTGAACAACTTTAAAACAGGCAAAAAAGTTCTTGTGTTAAAAACGTGCACTGAGAAGGTGGCAGGTTTTCAGAGAAGAGAAAATCGCTTGCATTGGTGTTTGGGTGTTGATGCCTTCAACGCCTTAAGAGAGACCAGGCCACCCTGTGGACATGACATCAACACTCTAAGGAGTCCAGGCCACCCTCTGGTCATGACATCAACACCCTAAGGAGACAAGGCCACCCTCTGGTCATGACATCAACACCCTAAGGAGACGCCTTAAGAGAGACCAGGCCACCCTGTGGACATGACATCAACACACTAGGGAGACCAGGCCACCCTGTGGACATGACATCAACACCCTAAGGAGACCAGGCCACCCTCTGGTCATGACGTCAACACCTTAAGAGTGTAGACACAGTGGACATCCGGCCCTTCTTTTGGACCGGGAGGTAGAAGGGCCGGGCCGGGAGGTAGGCGGGACTACAAACATTTTCTTCCGGCCCAACCGGTCTACCTCCAGGCCCGTTTCATTCCCTCGTGGTGCAAAACAAAGTGGAGAATGCAACGCTCCAGTCGCTGCTGATGTTATGGGTAAAAAGAAGGCAGTAGTTGTAGTGGGGATGGGGTGGGGTTGGTTTGTAACTATATGATCACTGAGATGGATCGAAAATCGCAAAGCTTTAGGGAGTATGGGTTTTTTGTTGTTTTTGTTTTTTTCTACACATTATGTATTATGTTTGTGTAGGTGACATTTTTCCAGTCCACGGCGTATATTATTAGACCTCTTATCATTCCTATGGATAGAAGAGTCAGTCAGTCTGGTCTGTACCTTGCCTTAATTGTATGCTGCTTGGATGGTAGACGGGTGTAAAATAAGCTCAGATCTTAAACCTTCCGGCCCGACAAAGAGACACGTGGTAGACAGGACTGGACATAAAGGGGAGTTCACTGTGGCTGCGATTACTATTTTTATTGTGCGTTAGATCATGCGACTGCTGATCGTGAAGGCGGGGAGGTGCACAGGCCGGGCCGGATGTTCTCTGTGTTTATTCACTAAGGAAACCAGACCTCTGGTCATGACGTCATTGTTCTAGGAAGAAGAAAAAGTTGCATTTGATGGTCAGCAGATCAAAACTCTAAAATCCCTGTTTAATCCGTTGACCATTGTCTTACGCTCTAACAAAAATTTTATTTTAGATTTCTGATAGTCCTGTTACTTACATGATTATTGATTTGTTATTACAGAGAAGATGAGAAATGCTATCAAGAGTGGTTGAGCAGGGTGGATCAGATCTGTTCTTTTAATATGGCCCAGCCTCTGTTGAGCAAGTCAGGAGATCCTCCACTTCTGTATGTCAATTTTGATAAAGAGGTAACTAGATCTAAGTCTTTTGACTTCATCTACATTTATATAAACTTTGCTTCATATAAAAGGTAATGATTTTGTCTTTAACAACAAGCATCCATAATTATATTGTTCATCTCAATGTAGGATAAACATTAAAGAAGTTCATCTCAATGTAGGATAAACATTAAAGAATCTCCGTCAGGTTTGAATACAACAAGAAAGGTAGATTTCAGATGGGACTTAATTCAGTGATCAGTGGGTGCATAGTGTGGTTTTTAAATTGGCAACTGCCATATAAATGTATAGTTTTTTCTAAATTGTCTTTGTTTAGATTGTTCTGAAATGTAATTTCTTTAATATTAGAATGTGCAGGCATAGCAATGATGCAAGTAGACATACATATTTCCTTAATTTAATTTGCTTGAAATCTCCTTAAATATGATTTTTCCAAACTTGCTAATATGTTTGAATATTGTCTTCTTCCTTTATAGCTTGTGACTGTTCTTCGTGAGATCAAGTATTTGAAGATTCGCAACAAAGAAGCCATACCAAGAATCCCTGATAAGATCTATGACAGACGAGATGTTCTTTTCAAGTACTTTGCAAATCTCACAGTCATCAGTCAGTTTTACAATGATCTTATAACAGAAACTCTTGAGGTTGAGAAACCCTTGATTCTAAATGGTATGGCGAAATTAAATCAGGAACTGAAACCTGCATTAAACCTTCTAACATGGGAAAATGAAGGTATGATGTGTATTGAGTCTGCTAAATAGATTATGTTAAAAGAAAAATAGCAAGATTTATCAAATCCCTAGAGCAATGAGATAAATAGTGAAGGATCATTTACACTGCAACTGCAATGGGATCAATTAGATCTCAATATTTTATACTGATTATCTTCTTCATGATAAGAAGTTTTTTTTGTGTTTTTTTTTTCAATATAAATGTAAATACAATACAATGTATTACATGAAGACGTTTATGGTTGTGCACATGTGACAATGTCAAAGTTTATTCTTTCCAACAGAGGTATGGGGCTATATTTCGGACCTCCTAGAAATGGCCCAAGATCTGAACAATAGAATGACTTTAATTCATGAGAATGAACAAAAAATTGTAAACATAATGGCCACTTGGAACACACGCCCACTATTTGAACGCAAAGAAAAACAGGACAACTTACTTGGGATTTCTGATAGAGCTGAAACCATAAAAAAACGTAATGAGGAAATATTGGTTGCTGGTTATGAAATTCATAATTTTTTGGAGGTAATGTATTAAACCAATGTTAGTATCATTAGAAAAAATGTTATTATCTGTAAGGATTCAGCCATATATGATAATTGTTTTGTTTTTGTTGGTTAATTTTTTTTTTCTTTGGTAATTTAAGAAAAATGACATTGCAAGGACTGTTACCATATTATTTATCACTGTTTTTGTTGGGTTTTTTTGTTGTCAAGGGTGTATTACAGCACATTACTCAATTTCATTATCAAATCTTGAGTGTCTACTTTGCATGATTAAAGTGAAGACTGTTCAGTCTGTTACATGATTAAATATTTCCGTGTTCTTTGCTTCAGAGTAATTGTACCACTTGCACCAACAATTCTCACTTACTTTGACAAATAAACAACTGCAAAATACTGTGAAAGAGTAAATGTGTTCTTGGCAGTTTTCAGCCTGAAAGAATAAACTTTTCAATGATTATGTCACAGTATTGCAGCTGTAATATATCCATTTGCTTTCAATATGATCAACTTAATTCTCAGGAGAACAAGCAACTTTTTCAATGCACCGAGGTCACACCCGCTTGGGAAAACTACGTATCATATCTGGACAATATTGTCATAGAGAGTTTCCAAAAAATCATCGGTATGTTTACATTTGACAGTGATACAACATTCAGAATATGAAAGAATTGAAAATAATATTTCAATGTTTATCTCTAATTTTTTTTTATTTGTCAAGATATATACAGATAGAAATGTTGAAGTTATTCTGTAAAAAAGTTATCCGATATATATGTCTGTATTGGTTTTGAGTTCATGCTGATTAAGTAAATGCCAAGGCTGCTGCCTCTTGAAGGTTAAAAATTAAAATGAATTATTCGATTTTTGGGGGATTTGAATGCTTTGGATACAAATTGATTCCTTGTTTTGATAAAGGTTTCATTCAGAGAATACCTTTATGACACACAGTTAAGTGTAAACTTGAGTAAGAAATGTCAGAAATGTCATGTCTTACATGAATTCAATGCTCATAAGAAATGTCAGAAATGTCATGTCTTACATGAATTCAATGCTCATCAATTATATAGAAAGTGAGTTGTAACAAAATTTATAATTTTCATTCTTTCATTATTCTAGCATGCAGTCTGAACTATCTTATTGAAAACACTTCTGAAAAAACAAGTGGTCCTCTCTTTGAAATTCTTTTGGAGCTGCAAGCTCCGAAAATGGTCTTCATTCCTGACTTGGATTTGATATCTGCTCAAGGACTGAACTTCTGGGACTTAATAGGTTCTCTGATAGAGGGCATTTTCATTCAAGCATCAATCATTGAACGACTGTCAAAAAAAGATGCTAAAACTTACCAGGTGGGGAACGATTGGGTGCATGTAAATTTCAGTATTTTGACATACAGTTTTAGCTTCGAAGAACCAATTTTTCATTATAGGTAGAGGAAAGTTTTGTTTTTTTTTATTTTGACCCCTAAAAATATATTTTTGAGATTAATTGTTATAAAAGTTCAGGGATATATTATTATTAATCTGGATTCTTTCCAAGCAAATAATTTTAGTGGTAAGATTTTTATATTTCTGTCTCTAGTCATACTTTATTCATTACATTTCCCTCTGTGTGTTACCTTGATTTTTACTCTATTTTTTATCCCAAGGATATACTGGGGGCAAATCCTGACTTGCTAACCTTAAAAAGCTGCCTCTCTGATACAATAGATGATGTCGTAAAGGAAGCCTTAGCATGGCGGGAAGAATTAAATCAGTATTCTAGTTTGTGGGTGGAGGATCGCAATGATTTCATGGCGATATGGCTCAAGTACAATCATATAGTCACCCAAGAAGAAATTGCTCTGGCTGGGGAGGCCGGGATTCCTGAGACACCTCCTACACTGGAGCAGTTTAAAGAAAAGGTATTCTCGTTAAATTAATAGAATGATATACATGTACCCAAATGAGACAAGAATTTTTGTCACCACCATAGTGATATACGAAAATGCCACAGGGGTATTCTTGTCATCAATTATAGGATATACAAAAATGCCACACAGATGTTTTATTTCATAAATTCTTTTTTTTTTTTTCAGCTCTATGAGGAAAATGCGCCACATAAAAACCTGTTATCATTTAGAATGATACTGTAGTATTCTTGTCATTAATGTACGGACATTGACACAGAAGTATTTTCTTGTTTTTGATAGAATGATAGTCAAAAATGATACAGAGGTAATTAAAAAAAATTTACAAAACTGAATCAGAGGTATGCTCATCATTTATGGCATAAGCTGCAGAAATTGTAGAGGTACTTTTGCTACTAATGGAATGAAAGTAATAAAAAAACAACAACACTTTTTAGACAATCATGATAACAGATCTTTTTAGAAAACTCTATGAGATGCACTGAAAAGTTTATTTCATTAACAGCTGTTTTATTTGTTTGCTGTCCCCTTCTGGTGCAATTTAAATATCACGCAATGTGATAAGGGGAACGGTCTCACAGTATTTCATATTCCTTCTCAATTTAAAGAATATATTTTATGAAATATCTTTTCAGCAGTTGACATTTCTTTGCAGATTGACTACTATGAAGCACTTTATGAGGAAGTTGAACAATTAGAAGCAACAAAGGTCTTTTCTAAATGGTTGAGAATAGATGGAAAAGCTTTCAAGCAAGGTCTACTCAATGTTGTCAAACGTTGGAGCCATATGTTTAAACAGCACCTTGTTGATCGAGTTACAAATGGGTATGTTATTTCCTATATTACATAATATAACTCAATGACTAACCCCTGACTTTGTGAAAAATATGCATGGATTTGGCAAGATATTTTTGTTGTTTTGTTACATTGTATTTTTATTATTTGATTTTTATTTTTTTGCATTTAATAGCATTCTTTTTAACAATTTTGTCTACAAATTGAAATGGTAATGATTATTTTAATTGTCATAAATGTAAGGATCTCAATGTTCCTGTACAACATGCTCAATAAAGGAGAGGAGAGGTTTTAAATGTCATTAATATTAAGATTATATGAATGCAGCTTAAAACTTTTAATGGTTCTGTTTATGACATCTTTGAAGTAAAGGTTAGGAACTGTTCTTTAATAAAGGTACTTTTGTCGCTCTACAATTCCACGCCAACTTTTATGAAAAAAAGGTTCACCTTTTTTTTAAAGCAAAAACCAATGGAAAGATACAGGTAAATGTCAGCTTGCTCAATTTTTTTCTCTGATTTGTTGTTGTTTTTTGTGTTTTTATTTATTTTGTTTGCTTTTTTTGTATTTATTTCTTTTCACTTCATGCGAACGGAGCTTTGACATTTTTTGTGCTTTTCCTCCCTTCTAGCCTTGATGATCTGGAGGATTTCATAGCAGAAACCATGAAAGGCTTAGCAATAGAGCCTGATGAAGGAGACTATCACCAATTGGTAGACTGCATGGCTTTGCTTAATGCCATTAGAGACCGTCAGGCTGTGACTGATGAAATGTTTGACCCAATGAAGAAAACAATAGAGATGCTTAAAACGTGTGGTGTTGAGATGTCTGAATATGTGTACCAACAGTTAGAGGTAAGAGGATGGGGACGAGACTGTATGAAACTGACTTTATTTTGAAGCCATTATTTGAATAAGGAATTATTGAATAAATAAGGGTTTGTTTCTTCATTCATCTCTTATGATGTTCAGCTATTCAGTAAACAAGCTTTTCTTTATTATATTTTAACATTTATTTATTTTACAATTGAAATAAATTATGGGGGGAAGGGGGGAAGGTAAGCCTAGATGATATTTTAAAGCAAATTTCCAATGTCTCTTGCAGTGAAATTGATGAGCTTATTTAGCTTTATGATGCTGATTGTAAGTACAAAATTCTTTATTTGGTGTTATTATTTATGCATGCAATTATCATTCCAGGAACTCCCAGACAAATGGGTTGGTTTGAAAAAACGCATGCTGGCTGTCAAACAGCAGGTCGTGCCACTACAGGCCAACCAAGTGGCCAAAATCAAAAGGAAAGCTGTTTCCTTTGATGTCAAACAACACACATTCAGAGAAAATTTCCGCAAGTGTCCTGCTTTCTTCTACAACTGCAAAAAGCCTTATGTTATTCTCAATGATGTAAGTACCCAAACCGTTTAAGATTTTGAGAGATATCCCATTTATTCGGCTTGATATATTCAGGATGCTTTCAAATTTTAAAGTTTTCTCTTTAACATTAAGGAGATCTGTAAATCATCATCATCATCATCGCCCGTCACCCCTATCAGGGTATAGGCCACAGACAAGAGTCCTCCACTTTTCTCTGT
>JBCJKF010405240.1:3223-13965 GCA_039654545.1 Plocamopherus ceylonicus | reverse complement strand
CATACATACATACATACATACATACATACATACATACATACATACATACATACATACATACATACATACATACATTTATAGCCTAGTGGAAAAGAGAAACAAATGGTGCAAAAATTCTAACATTATTGAGCAGTTCAAAGTTTTTGTTTCTTTTTAAATACATGCTTCAATAAAACAACTTATTGTAATAAACGTCATCTTCTTAGTATCAAATGCCAGCTTCGTGCCAAATTTGAAGGCAATGACTATTGTAGTTTAATCTGGCGGGTGACACACACACACCCCCCTCAGTCCTTACATATTTATATAGACAGATGTCAAAGGCCCTGTCTAAGGTGTTCTTGTGTTGGCCTGATGCGGCTAGACTGTTTAAGGAAGGTTTTTACCTGCTTTCTTCATTATTTGTCTTTTGCTCCTAGTCTTTCAAATACCACATTCATTAGAGAGCATTTTGCGTTCATTTGTTATATTTTCTAGAAGCCAAGAATGATAACACTGAGGCCCAAGCAGGTTTCAATTTGACAGGGAAAAGGGAAAAAGCCGAGCTTATGAACGGTCGTCTGCAAGGTTACAAGGCCGTTGACAGGAAATCAAAGGTAAGGATCATTTCACATAGGAGAATATTTGCCTATTTTTGCACGTACCAAACACTTATAATCAGACCTCATCCATCTCTGCCTTCCAATTGTAATCAGGATGTTCCCCTTAATATTTCATCTCTGCCTTCCAATTGTAATCAGGATGTTCCATTGGAAGCTTCCAACAACCAGAGAGGACAAGACCAAGAGAAGATCTTATTGTATTCTTTGCTTAACCTGGTCGACCGCTACTGGAATGGGTCCAAGTCTCTACACAAGCATCAGAAATTCATTGGTACCCCATATTTCTTGTCTCTATGGCAGATAAATAAATGTTTTAAAACTTAAAGATGTTTTGTAGGCATTTTCTTTACTTTTCTTTTCTTTTTAGTAATTTTTGTTTCTTTTTCATTTGGGGTTCTTTTTTTTAGTTTTCGATTTTTATTCATATTTGTGTTCTTCTTTCTCTTATTTCTCATTTTTTTCTATTGTTTTGTTTCAGTTTGGTGTTTTGTTTTTGTTTTTTGTTCAGTTTGGTTTGGGTTTTTTGTTGTTTTGTTTTGTTTTTTTGTTTTTTGTTGTTGTTTTTTTGGGGGGACACCTTTTGTTTTTGTTTTTGTTTCTTTGTTGGTTTTGTGTATTTTTTTATTGTTTTTTTACTATTTTAGATTTGTGGTTTGTGGGTTTTTTGGGGTTTTTTTTTCTGTGAATGATGCAAAGCTTACCAGTTCAGGATATCCATCGTTGTATACCATTCTTGCATCTTTCCTTCCATCTTTTTCAATTTCTTCTTCTTCCACTTCTTCTCCTACTCCTATTTTTTTCTGTTTCTCCTTCTTTTCCTCCTTTTGTTCTTATTCTCTTTCTCTCCTCTTTGTCCTTGTTCATCCTCTTCCTTTGCTTCTCCTTCTCTTTCCCCTCTCCTTTGAATGCTTCACAGTTTTAACTCATCGACTGCCATACCTTAAGGCTTGTATGTATTGGCATGAGCACGATTTAACTCTTTGGCTACAATTTGCCCCTGAATCGGGATGAGCAGGACTGTTTATCAGCATGACACAATTTAACTCTTTCACTACAATTTGTGCATAAATCGCAATCAGCAAGACCATATATCTGAATGAGCACAATTTAAACCTTTGACTTCATGCCTATCTCAATTTATGGGCAAATTGTTGTCAAAGATTAAGTCATGCTTATGGCAATAAATCGGCTTCAATAAGTCAGAGTTAAAATCAGAACTGCTTTACTCACCTTATCTATTCTGTACCTTCTTCTAGTCTCAAATAGTAATACTTGTATAAAGTAATTTATCATTTTAGACAAAAGTTGTACAATAAGTGTATCCCACAAATGGCTTGTACACTATGTGTGACTTAGTTTCAGTTTCTGTTTGGGTTTTTTGTTCCTTGTTTACCAGAGCAAGCGCTAAAATGCGTCTTTGACTATCACAAGGCTGATCAAGGTAAAGAAGACGCTGAACAACTGAAGCAGCATGTGGCTCGTCTGGAGGATGAGAATGCAGCTCTGAAGCGTTTGCGGTCAGCTGACAAGGTCCAGCATGAGACGGCCTCTCTTAGTGAGGTGGAGCTGAAACGGGCTCTCAAAAGGGCAAGAGAAGATGTGGTAGGCTTATGAATAAGCTTCGCTTACTTATTTTTGTGGTGTTATTGTTGTCATGCCTTCCTATCAATCCAGGAGTCAGGTTTTTGCTGCATATATTGGGAAGATGGTTTTTACTTTTATCGTGTGTCACTGCTGACTGGAGCATAGTTAAGCTCAGTGGATAGGGCGCTCGTCCACTAAGCCAAAGGGACAGTGGTTTGATCCTCCGCTGTTCAGGCTTGACTAAAATCCAAATTTTTCAGATTTTTCCTGCCAGATCTAGATTAGTCTAGATTTCTATTTCTGATTTGTGTAATGTAGATAAATCTAGATCTAGATTCGAGAATATTTTAAATCGTGTTGAAAATGTGTTTCGATGGATTTACCGGTGCATGTGTTACTCAACTGTGTTGAATTTCTGATTTGTGTTGGCTCTTAGGGCTCTAATCCAGAGCATTTTCAATTGAATTGAAAATGTGTTTCGATGGATTTTGCCGGTGCCTGTTTTGGATATAGATTTCTATAACATTTGTGAATTGTGTAAGATAAGAGTCTAATCTAGATCTAGATATGTAGGCCTGGTTTTCAATTTTTCATGGATGATTGAAAAATTACGTCGTTTCTTAAGATTCAGATTTTTTTTCTCCAAATTCCTATTTTTTGGTCAGGACATTCCTATTTTGATGGCGTCTCTGGGTTTAAGGCAGCACTCAAATATTATGTCAGCAAAGGAAGAGGAATGCCAATATCTTTTTTTTCCTCTCTTGACAGGAGCGGCTCCACGCTGAGCTGAAGGAATATGTCAAAGACAACATGTCTCTCCAAAAACAGCTTGAGCGAAGTGCCTGCTCTGTCAAAGTGCACAAACCCCACAATGCCGACGCGGCCTCAGAGAGCACAGTCACGACAAGTCAAGGCATTCTGGGTAAGGATTTTTTTTTTTTTTCTTTTTTTTTTTTCGTTTAAGCACCTTGAGGCCTTGACAAAAGAAGCTATACAAATAAAATCATTATAATTATTATTATTTCATTTCATTGTTATTTTATTATTATTATTATTACTATTATTATTATTATTATTATTAACATTGTTATTTATATTATTAATAATAAAAAAAATATTCTTCTTATTATAATTCTTTTTATTATTATCATTTTAGACTAGCATCCTTCTCACCATCCAATTTATGCCATGGAAACAAGGATATATTCCACCCCTGTGAATATACAGGATCATAATGTCTACTTTATTACTGACGATTTAAAAAAAAAAATGTCTTCCTTTAGATGAGATGCAACGTCAGAACGTGGCCCTCAGTCAAGAACTGGAGCAGATGAGGTCAAAGGTCAAACAGTACAGTCAACTACAGGAGCTGGCTAGCATGTTACAAGAAAGTCACAAGTGAGTTGTTGACATTAAAAGATACACTTATGAAAAGGCTATTATTAACACCTATTATATTGATTGGAATACAGTACTCACCGCTTATAAGAACGCCGCTTATAAGACCACATTGGTTATAGGAATGATTTTCTGCCATGTAGAATACTTTACTATTTATTTCCATCGGGTATAAGAACGCGACATGGGATGTAAGAACACCTGGTGATAGCTGTTTTCTCGGTAAGACCTTAGTACACTTATATGTCGGCATTTAGGAATTTCTTTGGTGAAGTTGAACTTTTTCACTTGGTTTTTGATCAGGAAAAGCAGACTGTCATCGTCACCGTTGTTGTTGTTGTTATCATCATCATATAATTATTATTATATTATTATTATTATCATTATCATTATTATCATTCTTCATTGTTGTTATTATTATTATTTTTAATACCACCACCATTTTTTTGTTTTTTACATGCAGCTCCACTCATGCCTCTATATTGTACATCGTTATTACCGGCGATGCATGTTATTACTGGCAATGCAAGTTATTATCGGCAATGCATGTTATTACCAGCAATGCTTGTTATTACTGGCAATGCATGTTATTACCGGCAATGCATGTTATTATCAGCAATTCATGTTATTACTGGCAATGCATGTTATTAACGGCAATGCATGTTGTTATAGGCAATTCATTTTATTACTGGCAATGCATGTAATTACCGGGGATGCATATTATAACCAGCAATGCATGTTATTACCGGCAATGCATTTTATTATTGGCAATGCATGTTATTACCGGCAATGCATGTTATTTCCAGCGATGCATTTTATTACCAGCAATGCATGTTATTTCGGACAATGGATGTTATTACCGGCAATGCATGTTATTACCGGCAATGCATGTTATTACTGGCAATGCATGTTATTACCGGCAATGCATGGTATTACTGGCAATGTATGATATTACCAGCTGTGAATGGTTATTGTCGGCAATGCATGTTATTACTGGCTGTGCATGTTATTACCAGCAATCCATGTAATTACCTGCAATGCATGTTATTACAGGCATTGCATGTTATTACCAGCTGTGCAGGAAATTATCGGCTGTACATGTTATTATCGGCAATGTATGTTATTATCGGCATGCATGTTATTACCAGCAATGCATGTTATTACCGGCAATGCAGGTTATTTTAGGCAATGCCTGTTATTATTGGCAATGCCTGTTATTATTGGCAATGCATGTTATTACTGGCAATGCATGTTATTATCAGCAATGCATGTTATTACCGGCAATGCTTGTTATTATCGTTTTGCATGTTTGACAGTAGTCATTTGTTTAGTTCACGCTACAATTTTCACCCACAGCTACTGAAATAAAACTAGGCATTCAGAAGTACAATGGCCTATAGTGGTCACAGTGACACAGTCGGTTGTGCATTCGGCTGCCAACCGAAAGGTTGGTGGTTCAAACCCTGTCAGGGGCAGTGTGATTTATTTACACTACTTGCCTCCGTTTGCGGCGCTGCTCTGCGGCTGACGCTCGGTTTTCGGTAAATAATCAAAAGACAAATTTCCCTTCGGGGATGAATATAGTGGATTTTTTTTTTGTGTTTTTTTTTTCTCAATATCGTCTACTGTATTTACAACACAGGTTACGTGGTGCTTTAAGAACCAATATTCAAAATTTTCCTTTGAAGCTCTAATAACTTTTTTTGTAGGCTGACACTGCCATGCGATCAACTGGGCTTCAAAATGTAATTCTGTCTTTGTTGGCATGTACATAATTTATCCTGATGTTGTGGTCCAATGATTTTCAAACTTTGATTAAAGTCATGGTGTCCCGATGAGGAAAAAAATGACACTGTGATTTTAAGGGTTAATATCTAGTTTACTTTTGATTGCAGATGTACAATAATTTTACGACGTATAGAGATATTATGTTTATAAGATGATTGCAATGGACAAAATAATCAACTTGTGTATAGGGTCGTCCTGGGATATTGTTAAAAACACCCCTAAAAATGATAATAATAACAGGTGCAGGCAGAGTAGGGGATTCCCCGTAACCAGAGTACCTGACCTGTTTAGCGCATTGCGGGGAGCTGCTCGCCGGCTTCGCTACAAGTAAAACAAACGCTGTTAACAGCCATGTCAACTTATTGCCTGAAACCAATCTTTTCCTATTAAAAGGACCCCTTTAAATGCCCAGTCATGGATGTGAAATATCTGATATCAATATTTCTGGGCACAATCAAGTTTTCTCTACCATTTTTTTATGATGAGGGAGATTTCATTTCATGGCACTTGCATTATTGCTTTTTACTTCATACACCATCACTAGAGTATCACTGAAGCTCTGTTCAACCACAAAACAATGTTAATCATGTATGGTGTAAGCCTGAGAAGGCATTCACACTCCGCCGTTGACACAACCTGGCACGCGCTTTTGCCTTGACCAATCGACTTCACCTTTTTGTTTTCCTAATGGTGCTTCCAGCACACCCAGAGTTACGTTAGTGTTGGTCACTTGCCATGGCTCAATCTATTTATAGACTCAGCACTGATAGGTTTTACATTCCCACTTGATATCTTTTCATGCTAATAAAGTATGGCTTTGATGCTCATTGAAATTTTATTCCCTTTCATATCGCATCTTCCCGACTTATCACCGCTTTCTAAAGCCCAACTCAAACCTGCCGACTAACTGCCAATGCCTTCTAAATGCCTATTTTGCTGCTTCTTAAGCCTATATATATATACACTCAGTTCTAGATTGTGTTGCAATGCATCTTTCCGTCAGATCACTCGTTGAAACCAATGAACACCTTTTGAGGGAGATGAAGGAGATCAAGAGTAAACACCATCATGAAATTGAACAAATGCATTGGAGCTATGAGCAACTAAAATCAACAATGATGCTCAAAGACATGTCCCGCAATGGCATGCACACAGATTTGGATACTACAAGCAACACCAACCTCAGCAACAACAATCACAGCGCCATCAAAGATTTTGCAAATGTAGACATGGGCATGGGAGACAGACCACCCGCATCCCTTTACGAGGCATATCAGTAATGTAATCACATCTGCATTGTAATCAAAAACAACAAAAATAGAACATTGTCAAAAAATAACATTCTCCTTGTTTCTTGTTGCTTTCATTCTTTTGGGGTTTGTTTTTTTTGTGGGGTTTTGTTTTGTTTTGTTTTGTTTTTTGTTGGTTTTTTTTGTTGGTTTTTTTTGGGGGGTGTTCTTATTTTTGTTGTTGTTTTGTTTTGTTTTTTCTTTTTGTGTGTGTGTGGGGGGGGGGGGTGGCTTTTTAATTTTTAGGGTGTTGGGATTAGATTATTTATATTGCTTTTTTGTTGTTTTGGGGGTTGGGCGAGGGGTGGGGTTGTTTTTTGTTGTTTTTTGGGGGGCGGGGAGTTGTTTTGTTTTTGTTTGGTCCACACCATTAACTTAATAATGTCATATCCTGTCTAAGGTTTGAATTGTCTTTGTATTATTTTTTTTCTGAGCTGTTGAGTTCTTTTTCTATTTATTTGAGTTCACTTTTGTTCTGTTTTATTTTGTTTTTGTTTTTTGGGGTTTGTTTGGGCTTTTTCATGTGAAATTGGCAAGGGCAGTTGCTCCCTACTACGATCTACTTCTGTCATTTAAGCCTCTTGCCATTTTTCAAATTATTTTCCTCTAACAATAACCCTGAGATTGATCGATAGATAGCTCCTTGAAAATCGATTGTTGTCAATGAAATGTATTGTAACTTGTAACTAAACCACGCATGTTTTTCATAACTTGGAGGAAAGTAAATGTTGTGGACACCTAAAGTATTGTTTCTTACTTTCACCTCATTACCTTTGGACATTTAGAGTTTTCTCAACAGCCCTTGATGTTTACGTTGGCAGCGCTGCTCTGCGGCTTACGCTCGGTTTTCATTAAAAAACCAAATGACAAATTTCCCTTCGGGGATGAATGAGTTGAATTTTATTTTTTTTATGGTTGTATATTATTTTCTGAACTCCTTATGTCTACTGTCATTTTTCTCATTTCACTGTGGCTATGTTTGCATTGTCAAAGGCCATTGTTAGGCTGTTGTTGGGTTTTGTTGTTTTTTGAGGGTTTTTTTTTTTTCTTTTCTGCTTTTTTGTTTTGTTTTTTAATTGGGGGGGGGGGGGCGGGGGGGATTTCATTTTCAGTAAATGAAAGGTCATAATATAAAACTGGTAAAAAAAAAATGTTGCTTTAAAGTGAATCTACGTGCAATAAAATTATTTTTAATTTATTTTTAAAGCAGAGCATTGGTTCAAAAATCCAGCGTTTCTATTTGGTTGCACGTATATACTATTACTAGTATTACTATCCCTCATACTATCCCTCATGTATAAGGAGAAGTTGTTCTTCACATACCTATGGCAAAATATTTGTGAAACATGATTAATTTTGTTGTGATTTCTTTTATCATGTGTTAAGGGGTTTACCTAGGTTTTGTTTTTAAGGCCGTATTTTTCAAGGAGTTTGTGTGTTGTTTTTTAGGGGGTGCTGTAGTTGTATTTGTCTTGAGTGTGTGTGTTTTGTTTTATTTTGTTTTAGGGTTGTTTTTTGGGGATAGGGGTGGGGGGGTGAATTTGTGTGTGTGTGTGTGTTTTTATTTTGTTTCGATAAAGAAGTTATGCTTTACCTGTTTTGTTTTGTTTTTTGTTGTTTTTTTTGTTTTGTTTTGTTTTGTTGTTTTTTTTTGTCTGTAGAGAACCATTGAATGGCCATAGTATTAGTAAAGCAGTGGTCCTCTAAGATCATTAATTCAGCATTCATTGCTTACACCCTTCAATTTCAAGTCATATTTCCCTCCATCCATTTTCTTGCCTTCAATTCACCAGAAGAGATTTAGATTATATTTTCTAAGGCAATAGTTTTTCTGCTGAGAAATATGAAACCTGCTTATGAACAAACATAACTAATACGGTACCTTGGTACTCAGAAACAAGCATATAAGATAATACAAAATCTCATCGTTCAGCAAACCCATTTCAATGTTAAAAACCCTCAACATTTGTCATTTTTCTACAATTTCTTCTCATTACTAACTGCGAAAATCCAGAGGATTTCAGTTTTCTTTTCTTAGTTTGTAACACAACATGAGTTTTCCAAGGTATGTTCCTTTTTGACCTAAATGTTCACAGCATTCCAGTTTCCTTATTTTGTCATTGAGATTTCTCTCTATGCCTCAGATTATTTTGTTCAATGTGCCATGACACAAAAGTGAAGTAGAGACATGTAGACTTACACTGCTCACTCTGGTTAGGACAATTGTAATAACAATATGGCCGTAATAGGTAGATGGCATGGTAGGTGGAGTTAAAGGGAAATAACAAACTACAATACTGATACGGTCAATTCAATGTGGTATTGTTGTCATTATTTCCAGATTTTGAATGGCTTCCACTATCTTGCCATGTTTGAAAACCTCTATGGTGTCTTTCATCACCCCTGTCAGATTTAAACCCTCGCTCAACACATTACCCCTCCTCCCACCCCTTCTTCTCAAATTGTATTAATATGTATGTATGTGTACATGTAAAAAATCGACTGGGACAAAGACTAAATGTAAGCTCCATTAATGAGACATTCATTTATGTTTTGGGCAAGCTGTTGATTAGGCAGTTTGCTTCCACTGGCACCTATGAGGTCTGGCATTGTGACAGATGTGTTTTATTGTGTTTATTTGCATGTAGTCATGCATACAGTGTAGGTTGGGCCTTATTGAGGTTGTAAATTGAAGACTTGCATTGACTGTCATGGCTCGTCTTCCCAGACCACATTACATCTTTCACCTCACCCCCTGTAGGATCTGCATCTTGTCCACCCCAATCCAGTGTTACATACATTGTTTAGTATAAACCTAAGCAATGGCTTGATACTAGATCTGGGCTTGGTTACTGTTTTATTGCATTATATTAGTACCTCAGAAAGCATTTCATATCCAATAAAACAGGCGAAAACATGTATCATGTGGGCTAAGAATTTGGTCATTGTAAACAGGGTCGGCATGTCATTATCACCGAGGTTTTTTAAACAAAGAAAAATAGAAAAGTAGGTCAGGACCAAAGAAGATGGTTTCCATATCGGGAGTGTCATTCTCTCCGAGGTCATGCTATGTAGAGACAACTGTACATAGAAATGGATTTGATGGGGACACATAGATTTACATAGACAAGGATTTGACAAAGTAAAACTTGCATTGAAATAGATTTTTTATAGGGACAGATAGGTTTATATTATATAGAACTGAATTTGATGGAGATATATAGACTAACATAGATAGAGATTTGATGAAGATATATGTACACATAGAAATTGGTTTGATACTATTAAACATACTAGCAAGGTGGCCCGCTCTACAAATGGGGACTTCAGATTCAAGCTAACCATTATGATAATTTGCAACACCCATGAGACATCAAGTTAACCACACTTGCTGCAAACACGTTATAATAAACCCTAACTTTTAATTTTAGATTTATTACTTTATTTGTGTTAGAGACTCTCTCACCCCCCGCCCACTTTGTTTCCCATGGTGCCAAATGGTACAGATTAGCCTAGATATCATGATTTGAAGCTAGGCCTAACTCACAAGTTGTTTGATAACCAAGCGGATGGAAGGAACTATGTGATTGATTGATTAAAAATGTCCACTCAATTGCAACGTTTTATTTCGCCAAGTTTCATAGTGCTCAAATAAGGATTTTTAAACGGCTTTTTGTAAATTATTCGTGCTATATTGGGATTTTAAAATATGCCCACGTAAAATTGCATAGGTAGTATTATCATATCCATATGTTTTTGGATTTTATGAACATCCTATTTATAGTATGATATATATATATATATATATATATATATATATATGATGTATTTGCAGACAAATGGATGTACATATAGATAGAAATGGATTTGATGTACAGATAGATTTACATATAAATGGATCTGATGTAGTGACAGATAGATTTACATAGAAATGGATTTGATGTACAGAAAGATTTACATAGAAATTGATTTGATGTACAGATAGATTTACATAGAAATGGATTTGATGTAGTGACAGATAGATTTACATAGAAATGGATTTGATGTACAGAAAGATTTACATAGAAATTGATTTGATGTA